>APFE030484049.1:29477-70182 GCA_000404065.3 Pinus taeda | reverse complement strand
CATGCTAGTGCTTGTGCTAGCCATTCCTTGCATTCTCAGCTATGCTTCTAAATCCTTGACTGTATATTTAAAAACAACTGACTGCTGCAACCAAAAGACTCCTTCCTTCAGCTTCTTTGTCTCTTGCAAAGAGCCTAAACCTGCTCTGATACCACTGTTGGGAATTTTTTTTGCTTCTATGTTTGGGAGATGGGAAAATACCAAAACCATATAATATAAAACACAGAGCCAATGCTCTGTTTCCTTTACACCAGGATCTTTTACACAGAGAAGTCTTTTTTAAAAACAATTGCACAGGAGAGTATTTCACCACTATAAAATTTCCATTCATTAAACAAAAACATTTACATATTCATCCTCTTTCACTCAGAGGGATTTACCAAAACATTTTCACATAAGTTACTCTGCCTCCTATGAAATTTTACACCTCTGTGTGTAAATATTTCATTTACGTTCACTGCTGTGTGAAAAACAAAACTTACAGGGAGTTACAGATTTACCTTTTCACCTGTGTGAAACAATCCATGGATTTGAAACAAAACAACCCACTGGTTTTTCATTCACTTCTCCTCCTCCTGCACTGCTGTGTAATCTTACATTACAAAACAAAATTTACCCTGCTGCATAAAAATCACTTTTACATTACAGACCCAAAATATCTATGCACTTCTGTGCATTCCCTGCAATACAAAATTCACCCTCTGTTCTTTTTCATTCGCTGCTGCGAATCCAAGTTTTCTATCTCACTGTGTGAGATTCACAAATTTCTCATAGGCACTGCGGACCCACTGTTTTTTTTCTTCATATTCCAAATACATTACAAACTTCATTCTTTTTAATCCCCGAGGGTGGTTTTTTTTACAATACAAAATTGGTCAACGTTATATTAAAAAACATATATTAAAAATAAATAAAAATAAACTTACGAAATTGTTTCGGCCCATACTCCGTGTTAACTCGCCGTAAATGAAACATTTAAGACTTTTACCAAAAACTATATCAGTGTATTAATTTAGGGTATGGGATATGGTCCACGCATCATTGATTTCGACTGACCCACATGTACTTTGCACAGGTTTAAACGGCAGTACTTTCCCGGAGATCAAACGGCGGACAGAGAAGCACCAAGATCGGACGGATATCGGACAGGCTTAGTTGGGTGAAAGATACCTTCCGATGGATTGTCAGCGCTGATGTCAGGCCAGCATCAGCGCTTGAACAGCTGTCAGCTCCCAATTGCATCGGAGCTCGATGCACGGAAACCACTTCACTCTGATGGGTGGTGCGATATGAGACCGGCGGTTTTGATTTCCTGCGGTGGTTTTCTCCGTTGACCGCTGACCCGTGCGGGCAGTTGGAATTATATATTTCAACAAGAACCATAGTCATTGCCAAGAAATCTAAATAAGGCGAATTCGTTGGAATATTATTTATTACTTGTATTATTTGTGATTTTTTTATGTAAAGACTCTGTTCGTATTTTATAGGAGTGGTTTCTCTAATTTGGTATGTGACTTAGATATTTTTTCAACCAACAGATTATATGTCCAAGATAGTTTTCCTATCTTGAAACAATATTCCTGTATATATATAATTGCATCTCTCATTAATAAGATATAAATTCCGTTGTAAAATTATATCATGGTATGAGAGGGCCTCGCCCCTCTGGGCTTGGCCCATCGTGGGCTGAAGAAAATAAGTAAAGTGTATTTGTTTTGAGAGTATAATTTTTATGTTTGCAACATGTAATTTTTGTTTTTCTTTTTCTGCGTTTGTCCATCATCGTGGTGACAAACCCGCTGAATCTATCAATCCACGAGGCGAATAAGAGTTGGATTGCAGAGTAAGGAGGAATTTCGCCCTCTGTGGAGGTTTTGAGAAGCAGAAACATGGACGCCAGGGAAAACGCTGCCGTGCCTCTGTTTAGTCTACCTGCAGTCCAAATCGAGGCTTGTGGCATTATCCCTCCTCTGGTGGAGCTTCTTAGGGACGAAAACACAAGGGGTTAGAAGGACGCGAGGGGTAAGAAGGACTGCCGTAGTCTGCAGTAGGAGACCTGCACGCGCTGTTGCACTTCAAAGTCGGCATTTGCGACGATCCCTCTGGTCGTTTGCTATCATGGAAGGGCACCAAATGCTACCAGTGGCAGGGGGTATTCCGCAACAGGAAAACGAGACGTGTCATGGGGCTTGTGCTGCCGAGGCTCACATTTGGTAATTCAGAGGTTTCCTATATGAAGGGCATAATCTCGGAGTCGTTGGGAGATCTCGAGTTTCTTGAAATATGGAACTGTCGGACCTGCAAGGACTCGCTGGCTCCATTCCGTCGTCAATAGACAAGCTCACGAATCTGAGAATGCTCCGTCTCCTTTCCAATATGTTCAGTGGTTCCATCCCTTTGTCTCTAGGAAATCTCCATGCCTTCAGGAATTGGATTTGTGGCTAAATGAGCTCACCGGAGAGATTCCGATTACTTTTGGGGATCTCACGAATGTGACGATTCTGAAACTCTTCACCAAAAATTTGACGAGTTCTATTCGGGTGATGGATTAAGGTGGCAGATTGCGAAGATGATGAAGATCGTGAAACCAACTTTTTCACACTGCTACAAAGTGCACACTAGTGTTCCTAAATTTTGAGTTTTGTAAGTGAAACATGTTGAGCCTGATCAACTCAACATGTAAATACAACTGGTTAGAATTTGTCACTCTAAGAATTGCTAATTGAAGTTAGGTAGATTTAAGATGAAAGCACTAAGTATGATTTTAGAAGAAGTTGGTTGATGCAGTAATAGATGGACAAACAAAGTAAAGTAGTGTATGTTGAAATAAACTAGAGTCAATATTATTATGAGTCTCACATATTAATTGTAAGCAAGTCTAGGATGTTTTGTTAGTGGTCTTTGTAATGTATGTACCTGGTAACTCCAAGAGTTGGAGTTGTGTTGTAAGCCTTGTGAGGCATGTGTATCCCCATACAATTCGTGGTAATCTAAAAACCACTTTTTATTTGCAATGTTGGTCTGTGGTAAGCCAGAAACCACGTGTAAATGTGAAGTGGGACAGAGATTCCTGTTGGCATGGTTTAGGGTTAGTTGAGAAAACCCTAGGCCTCGTTGAGTTGGGTCTTTAGTGAGCCTTAGTGGCTGGAGTGCCCTAGTGGCAAGGTTGTGGCCCAGAGTGGCTGGAGAGCCTTTGTGGTTGTGTTGAGACTTCATGGCTGAGTTGAACCTTTATAGCTGAGTTGAGCCTTGGTCGCTGTGTTTAGCCTTGGTGGTTGAGAGCCCTTGGAGGCATGGTTGAAGGTGATCCGATAAAACCTAGAGCATAATTATGGGTAATCTCATAAAACCTATGATGATAATGGAGGGGGATTTACAGGTATAGGTACAGGTGTGCAGTTATAATGGTTGAAAGAACCATGCATGTGAAGGACATCCTACAAGATTGGTGGTTGTAACAGCTAGTACCCATGCATTTTGGTGAATGGTTGCTACTTTATATGGATATAAACATATTTTTTTATCTTTGACCACAACTAGACTTTGCAGAACAAATACTCATTAAGGGGGTGTGTTGGAATATTAATTCCTACGTGTCTCACTTGTGACTTTCTATCTAAAGAGCTTGTTCCTATTCTAAAGGAGTGGTTTCCCTAGTTTGATGTGTGGTTGAGATATTCTCTCAACCAACAAATTGTATGTCCAAGATAGTTTTCCTATCTTGAGACAATACTCTTGTATATAAGTGATTGCCTCTTGTATATATGTGATTGCATTTCTGATTAATGAGATATAAATTTCTTTGTAAAATTTTATCAGAATTAACTAAATTTTAGATGTTAACTAAATTGTATGCAAATAACATTTGTGCATATGTATAGCACTAAAATGTCATATTTGTTGTATTTCATTTTGTTTTAGCATGTCTATTACGAGTTGTTTTTTTTTTTTTTTTAATATGACAAAGTCATGTTACTAGAAATATTAACTAATATTAGTTTAGAAAAATAATTCTTCGGAACTCACTATGCTTTCATTCTATGTCATTTATTAATCATTTCATAGATAGAAGTTCATATGTAGCTTCATTGTTTTTTTGCAGATGTATTTTTGAAATATGTGGGAGAAATAACATCCACTTGCTTAGTTCTTAGTTCTTTCATTGTACAGTATTTCTAGTAATATTCCATTGAAAATACAATTTCTCATTTGTCTTCCATATATCTCATCTCGCAAAAACAAAACAATTGGAATCTAGCCAAGGAATTGCAATAAAAACATTCGCTGAAAAACTATACAAAGATGCCTAGAATAATTGATGTTGAAAATTACCAACTGAAAGATCAATGCAATGATGATGCTACAATTGATGATGTATTGAAAACCAACAACCTCTTTAGGCTTCAAGAATTTGCATATACTCAAGGTGATTGTCTTTTCAATGCAATTGAAGTTCTTTTGCATTTTGGTTATTCATCTATTGAATTGTGAAATGGCACAATAGACCACTTCTTTGTTTATAGCAAGGTCACATAGAGGCAATAAAATAATTTGAATATGAGCTAACAGGTGAATTTCTATATGAACTTCATGGAATTCATGATGTTGAAACATATTTATGTACGATGTGTCGATGAATGCCAAGGCTAGCGAACTTGGGGAGCTCATTCTGTAACTGAAGCCAATTGCCATTGTCAAGCGCTGCATTTTTTGTACGCTTCTATTGGTAAGATATTGAAGAAGTTACATCATTTCAAGTATTTTTTTCCATCATTTATGATAGAGTTTCTTAAAACGAATGTCCTAAGAATTCAGCAATGCCACTTAGTTCAAAAATTAAGTGATTCTCTGTTTAAAAAAAAAATTGTCAGTAAATTAGAAAGGTCGAAGGCTTGAAGCCATTTTTTGAGATTTCATTTTTCTTTTTTCAATAAGTAATAATGGGTTGATATGATAATTCCAACGTTGTGCACAAAAGAGAAAAAATGGCAACCACAACTTCAATATTCTCCATGTCTGGGCATTCCTACTTCTACTATTTTTGTTTTGATCCACATATAGATTATGCTAGGTTCACTTAGACTTCTTTACTAATTTTTTGGGGGATTATAATGTAAGAAGCAATGGACATTCTAAAAGTACCTAGAATTTATGATATAGTCTTTGTTTGTGCACAAAGAACTTAAGTGTATTAGGAGTTTCTATAATAAGAAACTTCATTTAAGAGTAAGTGTTTAAGCTTTCCCGTGTTGGTGCTTAAACTTATCTTGATCTTGTTTTCTAGTTACATTTTTCAATCAATAATGTAGTTTTGTAAAAGTTAATTTAATTTAATTTGTTTAGAAAATAATTATTTTCACTGAAACATAATTGTTAAGAATATAATTTTTTTGTTAAATATTTAAGAAGCCATTTTATTAGGAGTTCTTGTAATAAGAAACTTCATTTCAGAGTAAAAGCTAGTGTTTTGTAACTGAAGTTTTCTTAAATTAGTGTTTAAATTTTTTATGTTCCTCTTGTTTTCTAGTTGTATTATTATCCTTGTATTACTTATTTAGTTTTTTTGTTTTACGGCCATTATTTAGGTTCTTAAAGTTCATATATCATGTCAATTTTTTCTATTATTTAGGTTCTAAAAGTTCATATATCATGTCAATTTTTTCAACTATTTAGGTTCTCAAAGTTCATATATCATGTCAATTTTTTCTATTATTTAAGTTCTTAAAATTCATATATCATGTCAATCTTTTCAATCTTTAGACTTTCAATTTTATAGACTTGTCCCAAACAATTTTTTGAAAGCAATCGAGAAATATTTTATTTGAAAAGATTAGACGTGGAAATATCATTAAATTGTTTAATTCATATTTCAATTTTATTTTTCTATATACAGAGAATAAAATCTATCGAATACTATTGATTTGAAAGAGTTTAAATTTTTTAACAAATTTCACATCAATGAGAAACCCTATACTAAGATTTGACTAATTTGAGATTGCTCATCAATTTTTTGAAAGTTTAAAGTTCTTTTAGAAAAACTAACATTGAAACATATCATCAATATCTATTTTATTTAAGAAAATTTTGAGATTATATTATTTTTTCATATTATTTAGTTGATATTTGGTTAAACATTTTATTTGTTTTTATTTGATTTTGGTCCAATAAAATTATAATTAAATTTGATTGGTACTCATTTTCAAACCAAACATTTACACATTATTGCATTCCATAAGACAAATTAGAGAACAAAACACATTTTAGCAAATAGTAAAATTCATATTTTGTAGTGAATTGGGCTGCTTGAACATGTGGGGATTCTTGGAACATACTCAAAAAATTGTTTATTTTTCAAATTTTATATGGGTAATGATAGCTTCTACCAAACCATTGCTTTTTACTTCACAACGTTCATTTAATCATTTACTTTAATTAAATACTAGCCATTGAGGGGCATATGGCTTATTATTGGAAGGGGTAGAAAAGTATGGCTTATGGTAAGAAGTCAGTTACGCCAAATGGTAATAGAAGAAGCCATAAAAATTTCCTCGAATATGGTAAGGCATGTAAAATAAGTGCATGTGATTGAATCATGTTTTTGATGGTGGAAATGGACTCATCACCATAAAAAAGGTCTAGGACACCTAAAATTTTGAAGTTTAACAATTATAACTTAAATTTACAAAAATCTTTGCGGAATTTTCTCTAAATATGACCAGAATTTCCATAACTTTCCGGGCAATTCCTCTCACTAATTAAACTACTGCCCTACAATATGGTAAACCATGTAAATCCGTACAAAGGCCTTTAAATGCATACTGTCCAGAATGGAATTGCGAGAAGATATCAGTGTGACAAAAAATCATTGTTGATGGTGCTGTTAAAATCTATATGGCCGTCCAACGCATCAAAAATGATCGAGAATAGATGATCGAGAATATGGTACTAATGTCTCTATATATATATTTTTATATATATAAGTTTTATTAGGTTAAATTTTTATATTAATTTTTAATATAATATTAATTTAAAATTATATTTAAAATATATTTAATTTAGATACATTTTATTTAATTTAGATACATTTTTTATATAAAATTAGGTATTATTTTTTTTTGTATGAAAGGCAACACTACATATTACATTTGTTATGTTTATTTTGAATTATTCTAGTTATAATATTAGTCTAATCACCATTATCTAAATAGTGCTTAGACACATATTTTTGGAGACAATATATTTTTAATGGTTATATAGCAATGATGATTAAACACTAAACTATATAACTATATAAACTATATATATATATATATATATATATATATATATATATATATATATATGATTTTTCTATAATGCGATTTTTTGGAGTTTTCGGAATTCGGTGGAAACAACTAAGGTAAAATCTTGATTTGTGTTATTTAAACTAGTTTCTTCACTATATATATGGATTCACTATATATATGGATTCAGCACCATGAAAAAGCCTTAAGGCACTTCTATTGTGTAGGATTTACACATCAATCTTGTTATTTCAATGAATTCTCCCCTGATTTTAGAAAAATTAAACCGGAAAAATCCACTGGAAATCCAGAGCAAAAGCTTCCAAAAAGTCGCACTAATAAAATCCACGATTTATACTAAATAGACTTTACTCATACATTTATTGGAATAATATATTTTTTGGTTATATATTAATGAGTTAAAATTCATAACATTTATTTTTATAAGAATGAGAAGTTTATATTTATATCTAAGTCTGCATTTAGTAGAGTGAATACATTAATTAGTACTTATCTATATCCTTAAAAGAATTGAATCTTATTATTCAACAAAACTATAAATTTTCCCAAAGAGACTCCAAATAGGACAATAAAATATGGGGTTTCTAGGTATATGCCATACAGAACCGAACCACAAAAAGTTTTTTTTTTTTTTTTTCTCGGCAAAGAATAATTCTATTAACTGAAAAGTAAAATAGTATTACATGGAGTTGAGGCCTCATATAACAATACCCAAGAGCACTCAACATATCAAAAACTGCCCCAGTATAGGAAGAACCTGGGAAGACCAGTTACAGAAACCTAGAAAGCAGATGTAGAACCCATAAATAGACCAGTATAACATAAGGTGAGACGTAAAAACAAGACAGACATTTCCCTTGGCTATCAAGGAGATCATAATACTACCACCACCCGAGGGGAAAACCAAAACGATCTGGCTGAAGATGCTGAGCCATGATTGCAAACATAACTGCCTAAGAATGATCAATTGAGACATCATCAACATCAAAAAGAAAATTAGATTGGACCCAGGTGGCTTTGAATATCCACGTCCTCACCAGGTGGAATCTCCACCACCAGACACGCAGTACCAATCCCCAGATCTTCGCTACCAGCCTTCTCACCCGCAGAGTTCGCCATGGTAAGATGAGGGGCCTTGGAATTCCTTTCCCCGACCGCTGGAACAAAGTTTTCAAGAGGCAGAGATAATCTGGGAGCGCCATTCGAGCTGAGCCTCTCTCCCTTTCGTTTCTCCGAGCTTCCCCCATCCGGAAACTGCTCATTGCTTTGAGAAGGCTCAGAATCCATGGACACTAGAGGATAAAGCTGGTTTTCTTCATCCGAAATGATAATCGTGATGTGAGCCGTGATCAATGGCCTAATGAGATTGCTTTGGAACTTGAAGTGCGTGGTTTGAAATGAACTGTTCGGAGTCTGCCTGCGAGCAGAGCTAAGAGGAGGCACATTCACCGGGGAGGAGGGGAGATTGACAGGAGACAGGGCAGGGTCCTCAGAACAACTTGCCTTCGAACGCCTTTGGCTACCTCGGTGCCCACCAGATCGATTCCCCACACTTTAGCCATCCATATTGAGGTGCGTGGATGGAGGCACAGAACTGCACAGGACACAGACGAGAGGGAAATAAGATTGCTCCGGGCACCAATTCGAGCGCACAAGATGGGCCTAAGAGGATGATAGGAGCCACCCAATTCGGAATTCCAAAGAAGTAGAGAGCTTTCCTTAGATATGAGCATTTAAACTGCCATCAAGGCCCGTAACATTATAAGACCATAGCCAGGATATCGAGGTACATGCATGAAGCTTGCCTCTGTGAGCAGAGACATGCTTTCCCCGAGAATCCACCTCAAACCAGAACCTGCAACATGAAGACTGAACACTAATTGTGGGAAAAATGACCGAGAGCGCCATGATTGTAACCATCAATGCATCACCTTGAACAGAGCAATCTATAAATGCAAATATCCTTCGAGATCTGCTAGTCTTAAGATTATCCTTCTCGCGCCGGGTGAAATTCTGGGAAGCCACGCTGCCCTGCAACTGGCAGTACCAAACCTTATTGTCTGTCATGAAGTGCCTTAAGTTCATTAATTTCACCCGCATCCGGGGACAACAAAAAAGAATTTACATGTCATATTATACTTCATTAATAATGCAATCCCTTATAGTTGTGCAATGCCACTCCATTTAGCTCTAAGGAATAGGAGGCTGGGTCATTCGACTCGACCATTAATTTTTAAATCATTTAAATTTTATACCCTTCATTACCACATAAATCCGCATTCATTATGTAATATTTTATTTCATTATGTAATATTTTATTGTACATTTTGTGGTTATACTGTTATGCAATTTTGTAAAATAATTTGCATGATCTTACATATTAAGACATCGATATCTAAACTTTGATATTGTTTTGTTGCATTGTTTAATATCTATATATATATATATATATATATATATATATATATATATATTATATTATTGAATATATCAGAATATCCACAGTAAAAACCATTTTTGTCAACATTTCAATTCCCAACACGGATCCATCATCAGGACAATTCTGAATGATGAAAGAAGAAGAGCTTAGTGATAAGATGAATAGTATTTTTGATTTTTAAGGAGACGAAAGTCAATTATTAATTCTAATTTTTAATTTTAATTATTCTTTTTATTTAATAATTATTTAATAGTATTAAATGTTCTTTATAATCTTTAAATAAATTATTTCTTATTATTATTTAAATTTCATACTAGGATCATTGCAGAGGAATGTCATAATGATAAATCCAATTTATTTTGTTGCCTTGTGGACTTTACAAAGGCTTTCGATACGGTTCCTAGATACAACCTTTGGAATAGATTAGAAGAGCTAAAGGTTCCTCTCGAGTTGAGAGCTGCCACTATAAGGTTATACGAGAATGTAATTGCCAAGCTAAAGAGCAATGAAGGTGGTCGAAAGATATGCAGTGTAACATCGGAGTTAAACAAGGTTGACACCTCTCCCATAACATATTTGGCATTTACATCGATAAGCTCGAATGCTATTTAGAGGAAGCAGGATGTGATGGCAAGATCTTAGCTGGGATAGTCATCATCCTTCTTCTCTATGCTGACGATATTGTTCCTTTCGCTAGGTGCCCATCTGCTCTTGATAAGCAACTCAGGCTTCTTAAGGATTTCTGCTTTACCATGGGTATGACTGTTAACACTGACAAAACAAAACTTATGATTATCAGATCCAAGAAGGACACTTACGCTAATTTTATGTATGACAATAATAACTTGGAGGAAGTGTATTCTTACAAGTACCTAGGAATTGATATTCATCACAAGCAAAACTAGAACCGTAGCATTGAGAAAAGGATTAATGGGGGGTGGAAAGCTTATTTTGGTCTTGAAAATAATTGTAAAACAACAAACCTCGCAATGTGGGATAAAAAGAAGTTCCTATTTGAAACTTTAGTCACTCCTGTTATCTTATATGGCTATGAGGTTTGAGGTTGAGGCATCTCTAGAGAATCATGGAGAGAGGTTGAGCAAATCTAGAAGAATTTTATAACTTATAACCTGAAAATTAAAAGTAATACACCCTATCCTATTCTCATTATAGAAGCAGGTCATTCCCCTATTGAGAGCCTAGCTATGATTAGGTTTTTGTTGTACAAGGACAAACTCAATAACATAGACGATCATAGACTTCCTAAGCTAGCTTTAAATTCCAGCCAAAATCACCTAAGGCTCAATCGGGGGTGGCATAAAGACACAAGGGATTGGTTAAACTATTGGGAGATCAACGAGAATGATGCTTTGCAAAACATTAATAACATTAAAGATATTGTTACTTCTAAGTTCAAAGAAAAAATGTGGTATGAAAAAGATTTAGCGGCTAAAAGAAAATTAAGTTATTATAGGAAGGTCATCAAACCCACCCTAGAAGATCAAAAGTATCTCTCTATTTTAACTAGCTCAAATAAGAAAATTAATATAGCAAAGGTTAGAATGAATTCTCATGAGCTCCATAGTGAAACAGGTCATTGGGCAGTTCCTAAAACACCATGGATGGAAAGGATCTGCTATATATGTGAGAATAGGAACATCAAGAATGAAAACCACTTCCTCTTGAGTGCCCCACGTACAACCACATTAGATCTCAATTTCACAATCTTAGTTACAATACTGACCTTCCTAGCTTTTTACAATGTCAAAATTACAGTGAGCTCGGGAGGCTCCTCTCCAAGCTTTTTGAGCATGGGATTAAAATCTTAAATCAAAATAAATAATGTGTTTCTTTAGGTCTGATAGACCAATGTTTGGTCTCAACAGACGTTAACCACCATCATCATGATCATGATCATCATAATTAGTTAATTAATTGAATAGATTATATAAATTTTTTAGTTTAATATATCTTAAATTATTATTTTTATTTTAATTTATAATAATTAACGGTTTTTTAAGGCTTATTACTTTTAAGTAAATTGTTTTTAATTCTGTTATTAATAATATATTTTTTAGATGTTTTGTAGTTAACTAGTTGATTATTTAAATAGATTTTATTAATTATTATATTTTAATTCTAAAAGAAGTATTTAGTTAAATAATTAATTGATTAATAGATAGTTAAACTATTATTTATAAAGATTATTATTATTTATATTATTTTTAATCTATTTTTAATAATATAAGATATGATTAATAGATATTATAATTAAAAACTAGTTATTATTATAAACAATGAATAATCAAACAAGGTTGGTATAAAGACACTAGGCCTCGTTAAATAATTGGGAGAATGACGAGAATGTTGCATTGCAAGACATTGATAACATTAAAAATATTGTTACTTCTAAGTTCAAAGAAAAAATGTGGTGTGAGAAAGACTTAACAGCTAAAAGAAACTAAGATATTATAAGGAGGTCATCAACTCCACCCTAGAAGATGAAAATTATCTCTCTGTTTTAACTAGCTCAAAGAAGAAAATTAATATAGCCAAGATTAGAATGAACTCTCATGAGCTCCATAGTGAAACGGGTTGTTGGGCAGTTCCTAAAACACCATGGGTGGAAAGGTTCTCTCATCTCTGTGAGAATACAAACATCGAGGATGAATATCACTACCTCTTATAGTGTCCTACGTACAACCACATTAGATCTCAGTTTCAAAATATTTGTTGCAATACTGACCTTCCTAGCCTTTTACGATGTCAAGATTACAGTGAGCTCGGGAGGCTTCTCTCCAAGCTTTTTGAGCATAGGAATAAAATCTTAACTCAAACTAAATAATTCATTTCTTTAGGTCCAATAGACCAAAGATTGGTCTCAATGGACACTTTTTTTTTTCTCGGTAAAATTAATCTATTATTTACAGAAACAAAATACAATTACATTCTTGCTGTCAAAAAAGATCCAGCTGCTTAGTGGATATAGCAGCACGGAGCAGCAGCATTCTCAGTGTTAGAAAAACCAGGCATTTAGCCTAACCCATGCATGGGCCAGGGGCACCAAATAAACATTCCCTCGTAGGGGACTGCAAAAACACATTGTGGCACAGAGCACCGACAAATTTGATGGACAAAACCTGGGCATCGACATTGCCCTACAGCGTAGACATCATAGCCACTTGAAACCATGATGCAGGTCTCCGCTAGCCTACAAACCAGGATCTTTTAAAAGTTGTGCATATTAAATGCATTTCCTCCCTTATCCTAATAAATTTAATCTTCGTGGTTGAAACTGAAGTAATTTCACTGGATCTATATTCATAGATAGTTTCAATGGCTATGTGAACTCGGAATTTTATCAGCAGTTATGAAGCCATACATGCTCGCTCCTCTTTCTCTGTGCAGACATACTACGCCTGCGCTGCCTCAACACACAAATCTGAATGCCAACGTTGTTAATTCAACCATATACAGAAATCACTATGCCGTTGAGCCTTTATACGCACAGTCAAAATAATAAAGGACCTCATGCGCTCCTTCCAAACAACCTGACAACGCTCCTCTGCTCCGGAATTAAACATTGTTTATACCCGCTCCAAACTTGCAACCCCGTGCCCCTACTTTCCCACGCGAACATGCAACATCCACAGTTTACATATGTATATATACAATCCCGCGCTCACAATTCTCAAACAGGCTCAGATCTCTGACCCTGGCAGATTCGCGCATGCACCAATTAATAAGAGACTGTCTAATTAAACACTGTTTATGGGCACGATGGCGCCTACTGGCCTACACATATCCACACACAATTATTATCCACGCATGTATTATAAAGAGACCGCACACAGTTATGGACGTATACATTCTCGTTGCGCCACAACGGTTTATATATATGCAAATACATCCACAGACTTATATATAAAATACATAATATTAATACATAGTTTGATATATATCAAATGTCAACAACAGTGCCATGTATAAGTGGCTGAAACTTCAAATCAGAATTCGGTTTCCAGGAATCGATCCACAGAGGTCGATTTGTCAACTTCACAATTTTGAATAAGGCGCAGTCAAATTTGTAATCCACGATTTCACACAATATCATATAATTCTGGACCACACTGTCCTTATATTAATAAATGCAAATAAATACTTACAATTTTCTTCATAGCCAGATCTTCAATGTTCATGGCCCTCACAATGTGCTCGAAGGCTCCCAACTAGAAACCTCTCACACTCTATCTCCCATTCTCAATGCCTCAACATTCCTAATTTATAAAAACTAAGCATGATCTAGAATCACCCAACTAAAAGCTCTAAGTTTCTACATGCAATGCATACACAGGGTAAAAGGCATCTTGAGGCTTTTTCCCATCTTTTCCCTGTTCTAAAATAGAAAATCCTTCCTTATCCCCATCTATTGCTTTTATGCCTAAAACACTCCCTATTTTACAAAATATTTAAAATAATCACACCCCGCTTTTTATTCCATATTTACAACTGAATAGGGTCTCGATACTCCTGCATCATACACCCAACCTTAAAATTAATCATGATCTCCTGATCATGTGCCTGGATCCCATACTTTGTGCTGCAAGTTTCCATTTGCTGCTGCTTTTGTCTGTTGTTTTTCTCTAGGTCTCCATACCTTATGTTGCATCGCTCCACTGGCTGCACTCTTGCAATCTTCTGTTGTCTTCTTTTTGTTGCTTCTCCTCTTTTGCTTCACTGGTGCTCGTCTCTTCCAGGACTCCTTCATCATCCTCCGCGTCATCATTTTAATTTCTTTGTCTAGCAGACTTTCTCCAGCTTCTTCAGTAAAACCTGTATTCACAAAACAATTGTTAGAATAAAAAACATAAGGCATCAGTGCCTCTTCTACATCTGTTGTCTCAGCTGTCACTATGGATGTTGCTCCTACTGTCGCCATAGATGTTGCTACCTCCCAAACTTCCTATCCCTCTACAACATGCTTTGGCTCATCACCTGCAATTTCATCTGCAATTTCATGTGCAACTTCATCTGCAACATTTTCTTCTGGTTCACTGCATTGGCCTCTTTCTTCTGCAATCTCCCTATCATACTTTGGATTCTCCAACCAGTACTCTAATAATGCAATCTCTTTGTAGCATCGCTGAAGCACCTCATCATCACCTGCATTCATACATAAACTTTCAGTATCAACGTTTACTTCCTTTATCTGTGCTTCAGACTGATTCACTTCTTCTGCATCTACAAGAACTTCCTCTTGTGCTGTAACAATTTCATAAGATGGCACATCCTCCTCAACACCTGTAATCACATCACCTGCAAACATACACAACTCATCAGTTTTTTAAACTGCAAGTCTTTTTAGTCCTCACTGCTTCCTTCAACAGTTTCCTTTGAACAAATCTGCATGTGGGATTTTCAAATTTCATCTCTGGCACAAGAATGCTAAGTCCCTTTCTCACCAAGGCAATCAGAATTTGCCTCAACCTCCTATGCAATTGTCGCCAAATCACTATCTTTCCCTTCAGCGGAAAGATCCATTTTCCTTTCTGCTTTTCCTGCTCCTCCAGCCGTTCTTCCAATGCCTGTAACTGTGCCTTTAGTTCTGCAATATTTCTTTCTCAAACTCCTATAGTCATCTCATCTCTGTGGCTTCTTTTTGAACCTCTGCTTTCTCCTTTATGACTATTAGTAGTCTTCTCCTTCCCCAAAAGTTCTTCAGCTATGCGTTGCATGAAGCCTCTACCACAACAACCTCTCTTGCTGCCACTTACCTCACCAATCCTTCCCTCCGGATCTGGTCTTTTGGTAATCATTGGTCCTCTGCTAGAACCTTTCGAGCATCCTCCACTGCTCTTGTAGGCTTCTCACATCTGCAACTTTATTCAACCTTTGTTGAATCTTCAGGTTCTGCCACATTCACTTCTCCTTCTTCCCGCTGAGATTTCTTCACTCTTCCTGTAAATCACTATTCATCAGTCCTAAAAATCATCACATGCAATTAAAAAAAACACTTGAACCTTCAAAAAGAGCTGCTCCGGCTCTGATACCACTTGATGCAGGGATCCGCTAGCCTGCAAACCAGGATCTTTTAAAAGTGGTGCATATTAAATGCATTTCCTCCCTTATCCTGATAAATTTAATCTTCGTGGTTAAAACTGAAGTAATTTCACTGGATCTATATTCATAGATAGTTTCGATGGCTAAATGAACTCAGAATTTTATCAGCAGTTATGAAGCCATACATGCTCGCTCCTCTTTCTCTGTGTAGACACAATACGCCTGCGCTGCCTCAACACACAAATCTGAACGCCAATGTTGTTAATTCAACCATATACAACAATCACTATGCCGTTGAGCCTTTATACGCACAGTCAAAATAATAAAGGACCTCATGCGCTCCTTCCAAACAACCTGACACCGCTCCTCTCCTCCAAAATTAAACATTGTTTATACCCGCTCCAAACTTGCAACCCCGCGCCCCTACTTTCCCATGCGCACAGGCAGCATCCACAGTTTACATATGTATATATACAATCACGCGCTCTAAACTCTCAAACAGGCTCAGATCTCTGACCCCGGCAGATTCGCACATGCACCAATTAATAAGAGACTGTCTAATTAAACACTATTTATTGGCATGATGGCGCCTACTGGCCTAGACATATCCACGCACAGTTATTATCCACGCATGTATTATAAAGAGACCGCACACAGTTATGGACGTATACATTCTCGTTGCGCCACAGCGGTTGATATATATGCAAATACATCCACAGACTTATATATCAAATACATAATATTAATACATAGATTGATATATATCAAATGTCAACAGCAGTGCCATGTGTAAGTGGCTAAAACTTCAAATCAGAATTTGGTTTCTAGGAATCGATCCACAGAGTTCGATTTGTCAACTTCACAATTTTGAATAAGGCGCAGTCAAATTTGTAATCCACGATTTCACACAATATCATATAATTCTGAACCACACTGTCCTTATATTTATAAATGCAAATAAATACTTACAATTTTCTTCATAGCTAGATCTTCAATGTTCATGGCCCTCACAATGTGCCCGAAGGCTCCCAACCAGAAACCTCTCACACTCTATCTCCCATTCTCAATGCCTCAGCATTCCTAATTTATAAAAACTAAGCATGATCTAGAATCACCCAACTAAAAGCTCTAAGTGTCTACATGCAATGCATACACAGGGTAAAAAGCATCTTGAGGCTTTTTCCCATCTTTTCCCTGTTCTAAAATAGAAAATCCTTCCTTATCCCCATCTATTGATTTTATGCCTAAAAACACTCCCTATTTTACAAAATATTTAAAATAATCACACCCCTCTTTTTATTCCATATTTACAGCTGAAGAGGGTCTCGATGCTCCTGCATCACACCATAACACATTGAACCTTAGACACCATGACACAGTGACACATGGACACGTTGACACAAGGACACATAGACAAAATTCCATCATAGCGAGCCACATAACCTGGAGAGAAGACGCGGCTAGTCTTTCGGAACCTCCTCCATGATCCTGCACCGTCCATACTCCTCCATTTCCTGCTCTGGAACCTCCTTTGCTGCCACCATGACAGGCTCTTTCCCAGCTTCAGCCTCCTGACTGGAAGGCCCTTCTGAAACCTTCACAGGATCAGCTGAGGGCATCTCCATGGCTCTCCTGGTTTCAGCTGGTGGCGAATCCTCCCTTTGAGCACTAGACTTGCCCTCTTCATGGGCTTCTTCGATGAAGAGCACTGAGACATGGGCATTGATTCTGGGGCGGTTCAAGGAGGCATTGAAGTTGAAAATAGCAGAACTGAAAGAGGGCGAGGTAGAGGATCCAGGTGAGCTGGCTTGCAAAAATTGGCTTGGCCTAAGAGAACTTGCGCCTGCTGCATAAGGGCAGAGACAGTGCAATGGAAATGGTGGGAGATATCCTCAGTAATAGAGGGACGTAAAGACCTACCACGGGAAGAGCCGCGTTGGCTGAGCATACATTGCTGAGGCCGGACCATGATTGCAGGGCTGTACAGGGCCAAATTGGAAATTGAACGACACAGAGAATGATATGCAGGCAGCGGATGGTAATCAGCAGATGGATGAGGGTTCATTAAGAAGCTCATGAATCCAATATAGAAACAGAGGCCAAGAGTGGTCCAGGAGTTTGGGGGAGAGGAAGTGGCCTGAGAGTTCAGACCCGACTTCCACCTGCACAACGCCAGAGGTAACAGTAAAACCTCGAACCAAGCCTGTGATAACATGGCGAATTCTTCGTTGCTTCCCTTATTAATGCAATTGCCCTTACCTCGAAACACTCCCGCAATAACTGTGACCGCCATAAGAGCCGAGGGGCCGAACCTTGTGTTGCAGGCGAAGGTGGGTGGAGCGTAAATGCTCTAGTGCTGCATTCGATGGCTATTGTACCAGCTCCGTCGGTTATGAACAGTCTCCCATGTGGACACGACACAGGTGCGCATGTCGGGCAGGTGGCTCACACTGCTTGCCCGTCGCATCTCATAACTATCTATTATGGTCACCCGCATCCGGGGGGTCTCACTGGACGTTAACCACCACCATCATCATCAAATAATTTTTTATTACTAATAATTTTTATAATTAAAAGATAATTATTATTATAAATACTTAATAATAATAATGATAATTATTATTAAGAATAAAAATAATAATAATTATTATTTTCATTTATTAATAATATAAGATTAGCTAGTTTTGATAAATTAATTGATTAATAATAAATTAAAAACTAAATAAATTAATTATTATTATTATTATGATAAATAAATTATTATTACTATTATAAATAATATTTATAATTAAATGATAATTATTATTATAAAAACTTAATAATAATAATAGTTACTAATTATTTAGTTTTTGATGATGATGGTGGTGGCGGTGGTGGTTAGTGTCCACTGAGACCAAACTTTGTTCTATCGGACCTAAAGAAACAAATTATTTAGTTTGGTTTAAGATTTTATTCCTATGCTCAAAAATCTTGGAGAGAAGCTTTCCGAGCTCACTATAATTTTGACATCGTAAAACGATAGGAAGGTCAGTATTGTGACAAAGATTATGAAACTGAGATCTAATGTGGTTGTATGCAGGGCACTCTAAGAGGAAGTTGTATTCATCCTCGATGTTCCTATTGTTGAGCACTAGAGAAGGTATTTAATTGCCACTTATTTCGTTATCTTTTCCTTAATTCATAACTTCTTTACATTATGAAATGGGCATATGATAAAGGATTATGATGAAGTTTAGGAGATTTGTGAGTAACATAAAATGACTAATTATTACCTTTTCCTATGCAGAAGAAGAAAAAATGGAAGATCGCCATTCCAAGGGAAAAGGAAAGACGAAATCAACTATTGTCCCTTTGATAGGGGACCACATCCAAACAAGGCAATCCATATCGGAGCACATAAGCTAGGAAAAGGAAGAGGAGATACTAAATCGGTGCAAGAGAACGAAGAGATAACTTAGAAATAACGATATGGTGAATCCCTCAGGATCCTTCGATCCTGAGGTATCTCTACCTTAAAGAATATCTATATCTTTGGTATTTCTACCCAGCTGCTATAAAAAGGGACAATGTCGCTAGCCCAAGGGGGATTATTACCGTCTTATAGAATTCACTATTGTAGCTTAAACTTTGATCATCGACTCTCTTTAAAGAGCGATCACTCTAATTTTGTTTTCATGATTAATACATAAAATCTGTTGTTGTTCCATCTTTGATTCTGGAGTAATCACAACAATGTGTCCCTGGAGGCTATGGGCTCGGCCCTAGTGGATCACTTGCTTCCTGTACCATTATTTTCCAATTCCAAGTCGTGTGTGGTTTGATTTCTTTTATTTACTTCGTTCAGTAATCTGTTGTTCCTTATCATTTCATGTATTGGCTCTGTTATATTTCATTAATATTTGAATAAGTAAGGTTATCCTCTGCAACTGGAATGTTATGTTGTTCATTCCAAATGTATATCGCACTGTCATTCCTTTAAAGATTGATATTATTGTATAGCATTGATGTTCCTCTACAAGTTACCATTACTATTCATTTATAGAGTAACAGTGTTGTGTACTTATAGATCGATACTATTGTGCATTTAACTACGATTTACCTCTAAGTGTGATTTATGTTCATTAGGGTTGTTGTTCCATGGTTGTTGTTCAATATTTCGTAAACTTACCCTAGTTTGCTGTTCAAATCATTTCTGAGGTAAAGATTGCTGCTTAATTCCTTGAGATTACAATTTCTGCTTAATTCAGTTCTATAGGTTAAATCTTTGTTGTTCAACCTTTTTAAAATAGATTAGTTTATGTCCCCTTTCTTAGTTAATGGAATTATCATTTCAAGTAATTTCTTCGGTGTGAACAGAATGATCTGAAACTGTAGTGAACATTAACTGTTGCTATTCGGTTCCCAAATTGACAATCTTCTCCTTGATTTCTTTTCAACTGCATCAGTTTACAAAGGGAAGAGTTATCATCACTGCACCCTTGACTGATGGAGTCCTCTAGTTTCTTAAATGAATGATTTAGTTATAAAACATTTCAAGTTTTTGTCATTACATTTAGAGTTTGTTTCTAGCATTCATTTACTTTTGCAAAGAGCACTATACTACTTGCATTACTCTTGATAAGTGACCGCCTCAAATTGAGTACACTCTTTGAGATAACAAATCGTACCTAGATTGATAATTAATGTAGGGTAAATAGAGGTGAAAAGGATCATTTTTACTACTCGACATTTTGGCACCATTGCCAGTGAAGAGTGTAGCCATTTGTTTCTTGTCAGAGTAGTGTAAGTCCCTGCTAGGAGAGAATTGGGTTTTAAAAACAGAAGGTAAGAACCTGTGTATGGCGCATGTAACAACCCTGCTCCCCTACCCCATTTCCTGCATATTTGTTGTTGTTTTGGGTAGAAATCAACATTTGATTTGTGTGCATCACAAAGTAGAAAAAGCCTTAAAAGAATCCTAAACCATTACCCAATCCTGACAAAGTTAAGGGGCCAGTGACCCTTGGCCGATTGACCTTTATAGACGAAATCCTTGAAAAAGCAAAATCTCAGCCTTTCGTAGGACCTAGAAAATTTGCTTCTAGACAACCGACTAGTTCCCTTTAGGCCACAAGATCACCATCTATAGCCTTTGCTAAGGTGCATAGCTAAACTGAGGAGCAAGATTTTCAAGAAATGGAGAATTCTAGCCCAAAATCATTGCAAGAAGGGAACCTTAGTAATCTCTGTGAAGGGAGATGAGAAACAAGAGAAACTGAAGAACCAAGATCTCCTCTTGGAATAATTCAGCCATTAAGGAGCCCAGATAAGGGAAGTGTTGCAAAAATCACCCAGAACGAAGTCAAAGAGCCTCAAGAGCTAAAATCCCCCCAGACATTACGAACTCTCATCATCCCAGACAAAGGAAGTGTTGTTAAGGTCATTCATGTTCAGGCCATCCCTGCTCCATCTAACCAACCTAGGAATACCCTCCTAGAAATCCTGGAAGGTTATTGGTCCATAGTTGACCAAATGGCCCAGAACCAGCCAACCACCCAAACCTCCACACTACAATATCCCATTGTAGATACTGTAGTCAATGCACCTATTAAGGCAATTCCTCCCCAGCATATCCCTACATTTCATGGGCTAACATCAGAAGACCCAGATGCATTTTTGTTCAAATTCAATGTGCTGTGCACGGGATATGACTATACCAACAACCCCCAAAAGATAAAACTATTTCCCTCTACATTAAAAGGAGCTGCTTTATGATGGTTTATGGGGTTGGGTGGATGTGTTATAAATGACTTGGATCATATGAAAGGTGCTTTCCTGAAGAAATATTAGGATTATTGTAGATCTAGAGAGTTAAAAGATGAAATATTTCAAATGGTAGCTAGACCTAATGAAACACTAGAAGAATATGTTGAACGTTTTCAGTATAATCTTCAAAGATCCCCTTATGCATCATTACCCCTACCTGACAATGTATTAAAAACAACATTAATTAAAGGTATGAAGGAACAATGGATTGAAACACTAAATATTATGGGAAAAGGAGACATCTATCAGGAATATTTTTATAACATAATTGATTTATGTATCAAGAGCTCATGAGGTAGCACAAGGCTAACACCAGCAGAACATGACAAGTTTACAAGGGACAACAAGATCTCTGGAGAAGGAGTAACTCACGCGGAAATTGGAAATTTATTAGAAAAATGCAAAACTGATATATTGGGGACTCTAACAATGCAACTCGATATTATGCAAGCCAAACAAAACAAGCAGATGTAGTTCAAGTTTGCACTATTTGAACAAAATACCACTCTACGGAGAGCTACCCCTCACTTCCTAGTTTGAAAGCAGCATAAAAAGAAGTGGAAGAATAACTTGAATCGGTGTACCTACTTAATCATCATTGTCAATGGCAGCTGCGACAATCAGGTATATCCCCCGATCCAGCTTCCTCTTTCCAGTCTCCACAATATTATGCTCAATAATATAATACAATGTGGCAAAATCAACCGCCCTTCTCAAATTGGTCACAACAACCATTCCCTTCATCATCACCATGGCCGAATCAAGCAAGCCAATCTAATTGGCCAAATTTTCCCTACGCTCCACCATATTGGCAAAATAATGCGTATCCAGCACAATGGTCCCCTCCCACTTCGTAGAGTCAAGCTTGGAAGACAAACTCGAAAATACCAATAAATCAGCCAGTAGGAACCATTCCACTCCCTAACCTACACTGCCAGCATTGCAACAAAACCCCCAGTCCAACTTAAGACTGTAACCCCCATCCCAGCCCAAACCGAACCCAAATAACAGACCACTGCAATCTGTTCAAATAATTGAAACCCTAGATCTAGAAATTGATCTAAGGGAATGCAATGACCTTCAATTAAGGTCTGGGTGCATTATAGAGACTGAGGGAGATAAAAATGTTCAAGTTGAAAATCAGTTACCTACTAAGCAACCATTACAAGAAGAAGATGTGGTCAGAAAACAAACTCATGACCAAGCAACCACATCTTCTCCCCCATTCCCAGAACGATTAATTATACTGTGTGCTATGGAACATCCTGACTTTGATACTCTGGGAGAACATAAGAATTTGTACATGAAAATGCCACTCCTCCAAGCTATCCAAGATATCCCAAATTATGCAAAGACCATCGAAGAGCTATGTATAAAAAAACCAAGGAGGAGAATAACAAATAACCCAACATTCCAAGTAGTTGGCACCTTATCTGACTTGTTATCAGGAAGGGAAGCACCTGTCAAATATGAAGACCTGGGAAATCCAATAGTGATAGTGTAGATCAATGGACAAACCTTTTCAAATTCGTTAGTTGATTTAGGGGTTGCAATTAATATCTTAAAAATCACCACTTTTCAAAAACTGGGCATTACATCAGTAGAACCAACTTCCACTTTATTAGAACTGGCTGACCGATCAGTGGTTAGGCCGGAAGGCATGCTACATGATGTCATGGTATCCGTTGATTCCAGGGAATACCCTGCCAACTTTCTGATAATAAACCCCAAAAACTGACTAGATGGACATTCGTTAATTTTAGGCATACCTTGGCTTACAACCGCTGATGCTTACATTGGCTGCCGACAAGGAAGTTTAACCATGACTAGAGGAAGTAACATCAAGAACCTAGCCCTATACCCTCCAGCCCAGCCGAGTGTAACAATAATAAAAACTAACAAACATCCTGTATCATACCTTACCAAAAATATTAGATCGCCATTAACCATAGAAGACGCCCTCGATTTCAAAAATCAAACAGAGGATGATGTTATTAACAACTTCACTAACCAAGCTGAATCCAAATCCCACGTACAATGTCACATGATAGAAGTAGCATCTGACAATGAACTAGAAGAATATCCTCTCAAAGACACTCATGATCAGACAATACCTACTACCTCTGTTTCAAATAGAAAAACTATGGAAATTGAGCTAGGAAAAACTTTGAACATCAATAATAACTTGACTCTTGAACAAGAAGACAAGTTGATCCAACTACTGAGAAAATACAAGGAAGAATTTGCATGGCATTATCCGGAAATGAAGGGAATCGATCCCCAGCTATGTACACACCACATTTATACAGAAAAAGATGCGAGACCTATTCACCAACGCCAAAGAATACTTAACCCTCATATAAAAGACATTATGAAAGATGAGCTACAAAAACTTTTAGATGTAAACTTTATTTATCCAATCTCCGATAGCAAATGGGTCTCTCCACTTGTAGTGGTGCCAAAGAAGAATGGAAAGTGGGGGATTTGTGTAGATTACAAAGAATCAAATAAAGCAACCCAGAAAGATCACTTCCCCCTTCCATTCATTGACTAGGTATTAGATACATTAGTAGGAAAAAAGTTCTTTTCTTTCTTGGATGGCTTCAGCGGATACAATCAGATTCAGATTGCCCCTGAAGACCAGGACAAAACTACTTTTACCTGTCGTTGGGGAATATTTGCCTATAGAGTTTTACCCTTTGGCTTATACAATTCCCCTACCACATTTCAAAGGGCTATCCTCAGCATCTTTTCAGATTTAATAAATGAAGGACTCGAAGTATACATGGATGATTTCACGCCATACAGAGATGATTTCGACCTAGCACTAGACACATTGGAAAAGGTGCTGCAATGATGTATCGCCACCAGGCTCTACTTGAGCTATGAAAAATGTTATATGATGATGACTGAAGGACTCATCCTAGGTCATTATATCTCAGCAGTTGGAATACAGGTAGATCCAGCCAAAATTCAAATAATCTTGTTAATACCTACTCCTACCACACAGATAGAGGTACATAGTTTTCTTGGATTTTCTGGTCATTATACGAGATTTATAGAACATTTTTCTCAAATAGATTCACCTCTATGCACACTAACAGGGAATGTTGATTTTGTTTGGATAGATAAATGTGATCATGCTTTTGAGTATCTGAAAAAGCTTGTGTCAACAGCCCAAGTGCTCAGAGGTCCAAATTGGGACCTACCATTTCAAATTTCATCGGATGCTTCAGACACAGCTATTTGAGTAGTCCTTGGGTAGGAAGAAGACAAAAAACCATATGCAATCTATTATATTAACAAGAATTTTTCTCCTGCTGAGTCAAACTATACTGTTACTGAAAAAGAATTTTTAGCTGTAATACATGCTGTAAATAAATTTAGGCATTATATCATTGGATATCTTGTTGTTTCATATACAGATCACTCTGCCATAAAATATTTAGCAAATAAACCAATTACAAATGGTAGAGTAACAAGATGGTTGATTTTACTGCAGGAATTTGACATCACAATAAAAGATCGACTTGGGAAAGAAAATCCTGTAACTGACTTTCTCTCGCGAATGCCGAAGCCAGTGGACGCAACAGTAGTTGAAGATCAATTTCCAGATGAACATTTGTTTTTCGTTACTGTCAAAACACCCTGGTATGCTGATGTTGAGAATTATTTAACACTAGGTAAATTACGAAAACATCTGACCCCCAATGAACGAAGGGAGATTGTGCAGCGTAGTACCCAATTTTTGTGGATTGGGGGCTACCTATTTAATACAGGGGCAGATATTCACATCAGAAGATGCATCCATGAAGATGAAATATTTGATATTCTAAAAGCCTGTCACGACGGACCGTGTGGTGGACATTTCGCAGATCGAAGAATTGGTCACAAAGTTTCACAAACAGGGTATTACTGGTCCACAATCTTCAAAGATGCAAAGAAATTTGTTCAAGCTTGTGACAACCGCCAAAGAGTAAGACGCCTTGGACAGTCCGATGAAATTCCTTTGGGCCCACAACTAGTCATTGAACCATTTGAGCATTGGGTACTCGATTTTGTTGGTCCGATCAACCCATCATAAAACCATAAAACATATATTTTGGTAGCAACAAAATATGTGACCAAATGGTTTGAAGTAGAGGCACTTCCAAGAGCTATAAAGGATTCTATCATTCATTTCCTATTCCAGATATTCATGGGATATGGCTTCCCAAGAGACATAATCATAGACTGGGGACCACAATTTGCTAGTAATAAAATTGTTGCAAAATTAAAAAACTATCATATTCAGCATTAAATTACCACTCCATACCACCCACAGGAAAATGGCCAAGTAGAGAGCACGAATAAAGTAATAGAAGAAATACCAACAAAAATGATTGCATCACACAGACGCGATTGGGATACAAGATTACCAAATCCTTGTGGGCATACAGAACAACATGGAAAAACACTACCGGTTATTCACCATATCAGCTAGTATTTGGAAAGGAACCCATCTTTCCAATAGAATTTGAAATACAAACTTTGAGAACATCACAAGAAGTCGATCTAGATTTAAATGAGGCACAAATCAATAAACTACAACAAATCAATGAGCTGGATGAAATCAGGCTCTCCACTCTTCAACATATTGCATTAATCCAACAATAGAGAGCAAAATGGCATGACGCCCTCATCAAAAAGAAAGTCTTCCATGATGGAGATTGGGCACTCCTATACGATTCCAAGTTTCAGGATTTTCCTGGGAAACTTCAGACTTGCTGGCCAGGACCATATGAAATCCAGAAGGTGCATGATAATGGCATCATTACTTTAACCACCATTGACGGATTTGGACATACCTTTAAAGCAAATGGCCACCGAGTTCGATTGTACCACAAAACACTTACTTGGGAATCCTTCTACCAGCAACTCTGGGAGGACTCCAACATGCAGATTCTGGTTGCAGAAAAGAACCCTTCCTCACCTTTGGTTCACTAAGTGATTTGATTGCTTTCAAATTCTGTACATAATTCCTTTTGTTTTATTTTCATATATTTCTTTATGTACATATTTTTTTGCATCTCCGCAATTTTTGCACTTTGTTGTTCCTTTTGGAAGGAACATCATTTTCACCGCTTTGCTGTTCCTTTTCGAAGGAACAACACTTTTGCATTTTGTTGTTCCTTTCTGAAGAAACAACATTTCCACCATTTTGTTGTTCCTTTTCGAAGGAACAACATTTTTGCATTTTGTTGTTCCTTCCAAAGGAACAACACTTTTGCATTTTGTTGTTCCTTTCTGAAGGAACAACATTTTCACCTTTTGCATTGTGTTGTTCCTCTCCGAAGGAACATCATTTTCATTGTTCGCTATTCCTTTCCGAAGGAACAACACTTTTTCATTTTGTTGTTCCTTTTCGAAGGAACTGCATTTTCGTCGTTTTGTATTCCTTTTCGAAGGAACAACATATTTGCATTATGTTGTTCCTTTCCGAAGGAACAACATTTCTGCCTTTTTGTTGTTCCTTTCCAAAGAAACAACACTTTCACGTTTTGTTGTTCCTTTCCGAAGGAGTAGCACTTCTGCATTTTTTTTGTTCCTTTTTGAAAGAACAACATATCCGCATTTTTGTTGTTTCTTTCTGAAGGGACAACATATCTGCATTCTTGTTGTTCCTTTCTGAAGGAACAACAGTTTCATTTTTTGTTGTTCCTTTCCAAAGGAACAACACTTTCGTTTTTGATGTTCCTTTCTCAAGGAACAACACTTTTGTTTTTATGTTGTTCCTTTCCGAAGGAACAACACTTCTGTTTTCTGCTGTTCCTTTCCGAAGGGATAGCACTTTCATTTTTTTGTTGTTCCTTTCAAAAGGAACAACACTTTCATTTTCTGTTGTTCCTCTCGAAAGGAACAACCCATTTGTTTTTTGTTGTTCATTTCAAAGGAATAACATTTTCACATTTTTTTGTTTTCACTTGCTTTCTTTGTTGTTTCGATTAAGGAATAGTTGTTGTTCCTCTCGAGGAACAACAATTTTGAGCATGTTTTTTCCTTTTTGCTTACAGTTTTTGTGTGCAAATATTCTTTTGTTGTCCCTCTAAAGAAACAAGAGCTATTCCATCTTGAGAACAACACGTTTGGAGTGCATTTTTTTGTTTTTATGTGTGTTTTACCATTTAGAGCAATTTTGTGAGAGATGGTCATTTAAGACACAGCTATACATTTATGCAAGAATACAAAAACTAAGGGATACTGAAATCATAAAATCACACAAAAATCATCATCTTTAGAAGAAATTTCTTTGAATTGATAAGAGAAAAGAGGAAATGACACAACTATTTATATCACCTTGCTGTCATTATTTTACTAATACCAATATGATTGATTATTTTTATCATGATGGTTCTTTCTAAAATCCCCATAATTCTCTTTGATCATTATTATTTAATAAGAATAAGGGCATATTTTTCTTTATTGAGATGTTCATACTTATTCCACCATCCCTACTCTTAAGGAGTGTTGAACCACCCTTTGTATATAAATAGGAAAAGTGTTATATAAAAGAAAAGAAGAAAAAGAAAAATGTTTATTTATATGATTGCTAACATGATTTGTCAGATGAAGGATATGGGGTCTCATCAAGAGCCAACCTACCATGATCATAAGGAAGAAAGTGAAATGGCATTCCCACTATGGCCACCACACCAAGGATATGATCCAAGAAGCACATCAGAAAAATAAAAAGTCCTTGGAACAGGAGGTCTCATCACGAGCCAACCTACCCACCTTTCACTCCTTCCTAGTGAATGGCATTATGATTCAGCTCGTTACCAAGCTAGCACAATGGCCTCCATTCTGACATTGCAACATCACTTTCCTAGGCATATACAAAGGATTATGGTTCTAAGGGTGAAATAAACAACTCTGTCAAAGTTATGGACACTTATGGGCAACAGAGCTCTGTTGATGGTATTGAAGTCATATTTCTTATACACCAATAGTAACTATAAAACCCTTCTTCTTATATCTTTATAAGTGGTTTCAAATGAGACTATGTATATAACCCTTTCGAACCTTTGATACATGAAGATCATTTACAAATCAATCATAAAAATAAAAGTTGATAATGACCGCATCAGAACTTTTATTCACGTCAGCTGTCCTATCCTCCATTCCTCGCATCATATCATGACATTTCCATATTTATTAGCTATTCTATCATACGCCTCAATTTCGGTAATCCAGTCATTTTTGTAAACATGGCATATCTCTATACGTTGTTCCTTTATTACTCTATACCATTGCATTTCAGTGCGTTTCTCCTTTATTTGACGGCTGAGGATGGCCTATCACATTACAGGGGGGTGCGGATGATCTCCATAATTCATTGACATACATGTCAGCTCATCATTCGGAAGAATTATGACTCGGGAATAGCAAGCTTAATGGTATTTTGTTTCCCAATATGCATGGCTTGTTGTTCCGATGCCATTTCTGTGTTTTGCTCTACAAAAATTAGCAATAAGTTAGAAATTCAAACAACTTGTTGTTCCATCATCTTCTCTGTGCTTTTTTAGCAGTGAGCTAAAATTTCGAACAACCTGTTGTTCCATTGTTGTCTTTGTGTTTTTACAGTGTGCTAAGTGTGAATAATATGGGAGGAAGATCAATTTCGCAGTGAACCACAGGTGGTGATGGTCTTCGATGTTGCACGAGAAATCCTAGCAAGGGCAGGATGGATAACTTACCTTAACCGTCTACAACAATCCAATGAGACGGTGGAAATCGAGTTTCTGTAGAACTTGCAAGAAAATCATTCTATGGTGAGAGGGAGACAAATAGCATTCACTGATGACATAATTGTAGAAGTTTCGGGACTGCCAACCATTGGACCTGTGTAGACTCTGAAAAAGGTGAGACTGCGAAATGCCATGACCATCTTCCAGGATGAAGGGAAAAACCTTACTGTAAAAGGGAAAGGCGTTATGTCAGCAACCCTAGGAGAGCCGTGGGCATAATTGGCAAGAATTATCCAGAGCTACATCACTTGCAATGGCAGGATAGACTTGGTAAGACCACGCCATCTCAAACTTTTAGCCGTGTTAAAGCAAAAATGTGCTATGAATTTTCCTGCGTTTTTAATTTTTTTATTACACGATGTTGCTCGAAGCATGAAGAAATCTCGCCATGTAGAGTTAGTAGTAAGCCACCATGGGTTAATACGACTGATAGTCAGCTACAGTCTTGCCCAACAGCAGAGTAGTTGGGAAGAATTTATTTTCTCGATAGACAGTGGACTGGCTTTGCAGCCCCAAAATGAAAACATATTGCCAGTACATCGAGCAGACCGTTGAAATGAAGAAAGTCTGTTAGATTAGCAAGGATCAGAGGAATGCTGGAAAATTCCCAGGGAAACATTAGTCAACCTGTGGAAATACATGATTCAGGAGAAGAACAATCCCACAATTGGAAGGTGGGGAGAACAAAAAAGAATTGGAGGAAAATGATGAAGGAGAACTGGAGGAGGATACTGAGAAATCTGGTCAGGAGGAAGGGGAGGAAACAGAGAAACACCGCGAGAATTCACTACAAAACCCTCTGCAAGAAGATGAATTGGCCCAAATTTTGGCCAATATGGGCAAATATGCCAACCTCATAGCCCACTCAACACCCATACCAAAGAAGGCTCGCAGGAGCACTTTTCTCATGATAAAAGTGCATCCGAGGAACTATGTGACGAGGAGGAAGAAGAAGAGGATCACTTTGCTCATGATAAGAGTGTACCTAGGGAGAAGAGTGATGAGGATGACGAAGAGGAACAATCTGTTCCTAGTCAGAATACACCCGAAGAATTGCATGACGAAGAAGAGGTAGAAGAAGAAGCTACTGAGGAGACAACAGAACAAACTGGGGTTCCTACCCCTGAAAAACCCAATCATCAAAACACTGAGGAATTTTCCCAAGAAGGCAACAAAGAAATTGGCCAAGGTGAAGGTACAAAGCCCAGGCCTGAAAAAACAAATGGCTGTGCCTTCCAAGAAAGCAGAAGAAATTAAAATATTGCGAAAGGAACAACAAAGATTGCTTAATGTAATTAAGCAACTTCGACAACAGATAAGAGTCTTCAAAATGAGGAAGAAATCAAAAGGAACCTCTGTGGCAAAGCATGCAATCGCCCAAGCAAAACCCCTTAAGAAAAAGACCAAGAGGACTCATGTCTAACCCGTTATTTGGAATCGAAAGGAACAACATCTGGCTGTTGCAAATGAAGAAGTACAAATAGACAACGCACCGGCTTGTGATAAGGAAATCCAAAGAGAGGCATTGTCTTCTAGTGAGAAGGAAACTCAGACCATAAAGACGATATGTCACAATAAGGAGATCCAAGTATATCTCTAGCCCAAAATTATCATGTTGGATAATGACCCGATGATAGTATCTCTATGAAAAGATTTGGCACAAGTCCAACAAGCAATAGAGAAACTCTCAGAAGAGACCGTTCCTCAAGAAAAACACCAGAAGTTACAACAGTAGCTGAAAAACATCAATGCATCAGAAAGCTAAGCCTTTGAAGGATGGTGAAAAGCAGAGGAAAGAGTCAAAAAGGTAACCCAGAGACTAGAAACTGTCATAAATCAAATGGATACCTTATGTTCTCTGTATACTGAAGTTTTAGCATGTAGGGCACCTGCTAGAAACTATGCTTTGTTTTTAATGGAAGGATATTTACAATTGAAAATTAAAGTTGTCAAGGTAGGAGTACCTATAGAGATAAAAACCATTGATGATTTCATAAACTGTTGTAAGCATTACTGGGTGAAAGTTCAACGATTGTTATGTGAATTTTATTTGCACAATCTTGTATTAGATGGATAAATAGAGCAGAACCCTAGCCCTTTTGTGGGTGATGTCCAACTGCAGCAACTTATTTCTTTTGGTGTTAATCAGATAAAGTGGCTTAAAGCCTACAATGTCTTTCAAATACAGGAGAATGGATTAGATCTATGGGTGACGGGTGAACCTAGAGACCCATTGCAATTATGGAATAAACATAGAAGCCTAATGAGAACTCAGGATGTGATCCAGACATTGGGACCTATTCACATAGTAGTCATCCAGCAAGGGGTAGAATACTTCTTTACCATCAAAGACCTTGCCATAGCAGTAGCCAAATTCCGACACCAAACTTCTAATCGGAATATCAAAAAAAGAGAACCATTCAATTATGAGAATTTTAAGCTAGCTGCTGACCGCTTGGGTATCTGTGGTGACCTCATTTTGAGAGAAGGCCTGTCTTGGTTAGGTTGTAGGTTCTGAAGTCCAATCATTTGATATCCTACACCAGGATATAGAGCCTTATATGAATTTCCTGAAGGTCAGACATAACATATTTTTGAATTCTTAGCTAGGAATCATGGTTGTAGACCACCTACTAAGAACTCATCTCTAGCCTATTCCTTAACTGCCTTACATGTCAATTACAATGCTTTCATGAGGGCATGAAAAAGGGTAAGCAGGGGGGCATGTTGAGCACTAGAGAAGGTATGTAATTCCCACTTATTTCATTATATTTTCCTTTAATTCTTAACTTCTTTACATTATGAAATGGGCATATGATGAAGGATTATGATGAAGTTTAGGAGATTTGTGAGTAACATAAAATGAGTAATTATTACCTTTTCCTATGCAGAAGAAGAAGAAAATGGAAGATCGCCATTCCAAAGGAAAAGACAATACGAAGTCAACTGTTGTCCCTTTGATAGGGGACCGCATCCAAAAAAGGCAATTGGGATCGGAGCGCATAAGCCAGGAAAAGGAAGAGGAGATACCAAATCGATGCAAGAGAATGAAGAGATAATTGAGAAATAAAGATATGGCGAATCCCTCAGGATCCTTCGATCTTGAGGGATCACTACCTTAAAGAATATCTGTATCTTTGGTATTTCTGCCCAGCTACTATAAAAAGGGATAGAATCGCTAGCCCAAGGGGGATTATTATCGTCTTATAGAATTCACTGTTGTAACTTAAAATTTGATCATCGACTCTCTTTAAAGAGCGATTACTGTAACTCAGTTTTCATGATTAATACATAAGCTTTGATGTTGTTTTGTCTTTGATTCTACAGTAATCATTGCAGTGCATCCCTGGACGCTAAGGGCCCAGCCCTAGTGGATCACTTGCTTCCTGTACCATTATTTTCCAATTCCAAGTCGTGTGTGGTTTGATTTCTTTTATTTACTTCATTCAGGAATCTATTGTTCCTTATCGTTTCATGTATTGGCTCTGTTATATTTCATTCATATTTGAATAAGTAAGGTTATCCTCTGCAACTGGAATGTTATGTTGTTCATTTTGAATTTATATTGCAGTTTCATTCCTTTATATATTGATATTATTGTATAACGTTGCATTTCCTTTACAGGTTACCATTACTGTTCATTTATAGAGTAATAGTGTTGTGTACTTATAGATCGGTACTATTGTCCATTTAACTACGGTTTACCTCTAAGTGTGATTGTTGTTCCATGGTTGCTATTCAATATTTTGTAAACTTACCTTAGTTTTCTGTTTCATTTTTTGTTTGTTGTTCGAATCAATTTTGAGGTAAAGATTGCTGCTTAATTCCTTGAGATTACAATTTCCGCTTAATTCATTTCTATAGGTTGAAGCGTTGCTGTTCAACCTTTTTAAAATAGATTAGTAATTTCTTCAGTGTGAACAGAACGATCTGAAACTGTAGTGAACATTGACTGTTGCTGTCTAGTTCCCAGATTGACGATCTTCTCCTTGATTTCTTTTCAATTGCATCATTTTACAAAGGGAAGAGTTATCATCACTACACCCTTGACTGATGGAGTGTTATAGTTTCTTAAATGAATGATTTAGTTACAAAGCATTTGAAGTTTTTGTCATTACATTTAGAGTTTGTTTCCAAAATTTATTTACTTTTGCAAAGAGCACTATACTACTAGCATTACTCTTGACAAGTGACTGCCTCGGACTGAGTACACTCTTTGAGATAACAAATCATACCTGGATTGATAATTAATGTAGGGTAAATAGAGGTGAAAAAGACCCTTTTTACTGCTCGACACCTATTCTCACGGAGATGGCAGATCCTTTCCATCCATAGTGTTTTAGGAACTGCCCAACGACTTGTTTCAATATGGAGCTCATGAGAGTTTGTTCTAATCTTCCTTATATTAATTTTCTTCTTTGAGGTAGTTAAAATAGAGAGATACTATTCATATTCTAGGGTGGGGTTGATGACCTTCTTATGATAACTTAATTTTATTTTAGCTGTTAAATCTTTCTCACACCACATTTTTTCTTTGATCTTAGAAGTAACAATATTTTTAATGTTATTAATGTTTTGCAATACATCATTCTCGTTGATCTCCCAATGGTTTAACCAGGCCCTCGTGTCTTTATACCGCCCCTGCTTGAGCCTTAGGTGGTTTTGGCTGGAATTTAAAGCTAGCTTAGGAAGTCTATGATCTCCTATGTTATTGAGTTTCTTTTGTACAACAGAAGCCTAGTCATAGATAGGTTCTCGATAGGGGAAAGACCTACTTCTATAAGGAGAGGATAGGGTGTATTGCTTTTAATTTCCAGGCTTACGTTATAAAAGTCTTTTGGATTTTCTCAATCTTTCTCTAGGATTCTCTAGAGATGTTACAACCCCAGACCTCACATCCATATAAGATAATAGGAGTGACAAAATTTTCAAAGAGGAACTTCGTTTTATCCCACATTACGAGGTTTGTCATTTTACAATTATTTTGAAGACCAAAATAAGCTTTCCACCCCCCATTAATCCTTTTCTCAATGCTATAGTTCTAGTTGAGCTTGGGATGAATATCAATTCCTAGGTGCTTGTAAGAATACACTTCCTCCAAGTTATTATTGTCATACATAAAATTAGCGTAAGTTTCCTTCTTGGATTTGATAATCATAACTTTTTTTTTTCAGTGTTAAGAGTCATACCCATGGTAGAGTAGAAATCCTTAAGAAGCCTAAGTTGCTTATCAATATTAGATGGGCACCTTGCGAGAAGAGCAATATCGTCAGCATAGAGAAGAATGATGATGACTATCCCAACTAAGATCATGCCAACACATCCTGCTTCCTCTAAATAACCTTCAAGCTCGTCGATGTAAATGCTAAATAGGATAGGGGAGAGGGGGCAACCTTGTTTAACTCTGATATTACATTTAATATTTTTCAACCACCCCCCATTACTTTTTAGCTTGGCAATTACATTCTCGTATAACCTTATAGCGACAACTCTCAACTCGAAAGGAACCTTTAGCTCTTCTAGTCTATTCCAAAGGTTGTTTCTAGGAACCATATCGAAAGCCTTTCTAAAGTCCACAAAGCAACAAAAGAGATTGGATTTATCATTATGAAATTCCTCCAAAATGATCCTAAGTGTAACGAGGTGATCTGTTGTTGAGTGATGCCTCCTAAAACCTACTTGGCCTTTAGCCCACTTACCTTCACTTTCAAGCCATATGCTCAACTTTTTTTCCAAAATAATACCATATAACTTGGCTAAGAGAGGGTTGATCATAATTGTCTTATAATTAGAGGGGTTTTTTGTATCCCCACTTTTAAAAATAGGGATAATGAGGCTCTTAGTCCAAGGTTTAGGGAACCCTTTCTTGACTACTTGATTGAAAAGCTTGTGGATGTGAGGGATTAGGATAGGACCTCCAATTTTTAAGATTTCTTCCTGGTGATGTTCAATGTCCTTAGCTTTCCCATTTGCTAGGCGTTTAATCCCAAAATCAATGTCTTCTAATGAGAAAACTTCCTTCCTTTTGAGCAGGGTTTCAAAGTTATCCATGACATTTGGAGATTCATAAAGATTTTTAGGATAGGAATTCCAATTGTGTAAAGCAATTTTATTATTATCTTTAGTTTTCCTAGTCAGAATCTGCCTCCAAAATTTCTTAGGAGCTACCTTAGAGAGGTTTAAGAGATTCTCTTGTATATTACGAATGTACTTCCTCTTTTCCCTTTTAGTTATGGCTTTGTATATTTTTATTTTGCTCATTTTAAGAGATTTATTAACAACCTCCTTAATTTCTCTCCTTGCACTTTTACAATCTTTGTCATACCATGGGTTGGTTTTGCTATTTCTTTTATTATTTGAAACTTCAATTGAGAACTTGTTAATAGAATATGAGAGGGTTGTAGTAAAATTGTGATAGAGGTCTTCTATGTTGTCTATCCTAGATAAAGGAAGCAAATTGTTTTTTAATTCATTTAGAAAGAGATCATTTTTATTTCAATCAAATATTAGGTTCTTTTGGCTTTAAGGATTAGTTTCTATGGGATCTCTATGCATGATAAAATTGAGAGTTATAATAAAAGGCCTATGATCAGAGTCAGGCTCGTGGTCGTTTCAGATGTCAAAATTTATTATTTTGTTGTATAAAGGGAGATCAGAAATAACATAGTGTACCACGCTGCTACCAAGTTCATGGATGCAGGTCATCTGGCTAGAATTGGGCCATTTCATTAGACCATTGCAAATTATGAGATCCTGAGAACTATAGAGCTTGACTAGCTCCGACCCAAACAAATTCTCCCCAAGGTCTTCAGAGCTCCTTTTGTACCTATTAGCCAGAGTAGGGTCTTCATCTAACCAAAGAGGATTAGAGTTGGAATGATTGCTTAGAATAATAGCTTGGTTGCTTGAAGTTTAAGCATTAAATTCACCTATTAAAAGGATATTACCTTCATTCCTTAGGCTATAAATATCATTCTCTAAACCATTGTAAGGACTATTTTTATCTAGATTCTTTTTCTTGTAGAAGTTAGAATTGATGGGGGGGAAATAAAATCTTGCTATGTAGGTCTTTTTATTATCAATGTTAGTGATCTCTATCCAACTATATTGGTTGTAAGGGTCTTTTTTATAAATCCTCGCATGGGGGGAGATGTTCTTCTTAATGTAACAAGCTATTCCCCCAATGCCTCTACGGGAGGATCACTTGTTCTAAGTGGACCATAGCGTAAAGCCATCTATGTTAGGGACCTTAGATTCTTCGTGCTCCCAAGTTTCAACAAGAAAAATAATATCAACATCATTTGAGATCCAACTTAGCTTGGGGCCTTTGTTCCATGGAAAGCTCCAATAATTAAGAAATAATCTAGAGCATGTTGAATTGCGATTTATTACTATCTTTTTGGTTTCTATCTCGAATAAAGGCTTTTCTATTTCTGATTAGTTCCCATTTTCCTTCCTTCCTAGCTTCTTTTACCTTTTGAACCTCCTTTCTTAATTCTGCTTGATCTTCTGGAATGAGATCTTCATTTATAAATATCCCCATTCCTTTTAGACTTAAGGTTTTACTAAGTATGTCATACTTATGATCAGTAGAGCTCACCTTTATTCGGATCAGTCTTCCTTTATTCTCAGCTAATTTCCACAGCCTTGTTGCTTCTATGAGACATGTTGTTTCAATTTGTAATCTATTATGTAATTTTGTCTGTGCTATGGCTAAAGTATCCTCATCTACCTCCTCTTTTAAACCGAAGATTATAAGGTTCAAAGCCCTTTTGTTACGCTCATGGTATAATTCTATTAATTTTTACATTTCATCTTTAATTGGTTTGATATCTAATTTATCTACCACATTATTTAGGGTGAGACCGCTATTAACTTTTTCTTCTATTTCTTTAATCATGTCCTTGATTTTAAGACTTTCTAAAGTATCATCATCTACTTGCTGGGATGTTTGGTTAGTATCTTGGTTTTGTTTTTCTATAACCTGCAACCTAATCTCCATTGCCGCCATTTTATTCTCCAATAGTTCTATTTTATTTTCTATTTGTTTTTGGATCGTGTCTTTAAGAGATGCAAATTTATTTTCTAGCATGACTTCTAACTCTTTTTGTAGCTTGACTTTTCTTTCTTCTACAAGTTTCTCTAAAGACCCTATATACTCATAAAGGCCTTGTAAAGTAACTCTGCTAGGTCTGCCTTTGGTAATCTTTGGTAGTTGTGGTGAAATATTCATACTTGAAAATATATGATCAAATATGTATTAGAAAAAGAAAAAGATAAGGAATGTGTGTAGCTGATATTAGCAAACCTGACTGTAGATCACACTTGCCTTGGATTTGATTGACCACAGATCTAAAGATAAAAACCCACAAGTACAAATATCTACAAGTTTGATGCTCCAAGATTTCCTGAATGTCAACAAGTAAAATGCTCCAACTAATTTTTCAAATAAAACACGAAAATGATTCTCCTTTGCAAGATACTCAGAACTTTAAAGGACCACAGGTACATGAATATCCACAGAGATATACCTTGTTTAAGAAACCCTCCCTTTGTCACTAGATCAGCTCACATCCATGTTCAACATCTAAGAAAATGAGAAGCAAAGTTCAAGGAAGACCATATCAGGGAATTATTTTTCTCTTGGCTCCCCTTGTTTTGTGCTTAGAATTATGCTCACGATCCACTCCAAAGAGAGGGCTAAATAGCCATGGATGCCCACCGTAGCCCTGTACCAAGTAGCCTTAGCCGCAAAGCTATCTTGCATTAGATTATCGTTCAAATGAGGTAAACCCTTCTACAATGTTTCGATCTCCTTCAAGAATAATCAATATTACCCTAGCTGTAGAGTTATCTTGTATCAAATTATCATTCAAATTAGGTAAACCCTTTTACAATGTTTCTATCTCCTTCAACAATAATCAACATTACCCTAGTCACAGAGCTATCTTGCCTTAGATTATCGTTCTAATCAGCATAATCAAGATTTCCCTAGCTGAAAAGCTATCTTGCATTATACTATTGTTCAAATCAGGTAAACCCTCCTACAATGTTTCGATCTCCTTCAATAATAATCAAGATTACCCTACTCGCGAAGCTATATTATTAATCATTTAATTTATCAAAACTATTTATCTTATATTATTATAATAAAAATAAAAAATAAAATTAATAATTATATTATATTAATAAATAATAAAAAAATAATTATTATTTTTATTATAATAATAATTATCATTATTATTATTAAGCTATTTATAATAATCTTTAATTATAAAGATTATGGATTTTAGACCTCTGTGGCTTATTTCTTCTGACTTAGTTACCGGAGAATCCACAGTAAGAACCATTTTTTTCCAACGTTTCAAATCCCAACCGGGATCCATCATCAGGACCAATTGAATGCTTGATAGAAGAAGAGTTGATTTGTCTGCAGCTCTTCTTGCTATCTTCACTCTAGATTTTAGACCTATGTGGCTTATTTCTTCTGACTTAGTTAGCAAATAATCCACAGTAAGAACCATTTTTTTCCAACGTTTCAAATCCCAACCGGGATCCATCATCAAGACCAATTGAATGCTTGATAGAAGAAGAGTTGATTTGTCTGCAGCGCTTTTTGATATCTTCACTCTAGATTTTAGACCTCTGTGGCTTATTTCTTCTAACTTAGTTACCGGAGAATCCACAGTAAGAACCACTTTTTGCCAACGTTTCAAATCCCAACCGGGATCCATCATCAGGACCAATTGCATGCTTGATAGAAGAAGAGCTGATTTGTTTGTAGCTCTTCTTGCTATCTCCGCTCTAGATTTTAGACCTCTGTGGCTTATTTCTTCTGACTTAGTTACCGGAGAATCCAAAGTAAGAACCATTTTTTGCCAATGTTTCAAATCCCAACTGGGATCCATCATCAGGACCAATTGAATGCTTGATAGAAGAAGACTTGATTTGTTTGTAGCTCTTCTTGCTATCTTCGCTCTAGATTTTAGACCTCTGTGGCTTATTTCTTTTGACTTAGTTACCGGAGAATGCATAGTAAGAACAATTTTTTGCCAATGTTTCAAATCCCAACCGGGATCCATCATTAGGACCAATTGAATGCTTGATAGAAGAAGAGTTGATTTGTTTGCAGCTCTTCTTGCTATCTTTGCTCTAGATTTTAGACCCCTGTGGCTTATTTCTTCTGACTTAGTTACTGGAGAATCCATAGTAAGAACCATTTTTTTCCAACATTTCAAATCCCAACTGGGATCCATCATCGGGACCAATTGAATGCTTGATAGAAGAAGATAACTAAGTCAGAAGAAATAAGCCACAGAGGTCTAAAATCTAGAGCAAAGATAGCAAGAAGAGATGCAGACAAATCAACTCTTCTTCTATCAAGAATTCAATTTGTCCTGATGATGGATCCTGGTTGGGATTTGAAACGTTGGCAAAAGATGGTTCTTACTGTGGATTCTCCGGTAACTAAGTCAGAAGAAATAAGCCACAAAGGTCTAAAATATAGAGCGAAGATAACAACAAGAGCTGCAGACAAATCACCTCTTCTTCTATCAAGCATTCAATTGGTCCTGATGATGGATCCCGGTTGGGATTTGAAACGTTGGAAAAAAATGGTTCTTACTGTGGATTCTCCGGTAACTAAGTCATAAGAAATAAGCCACAGAGGTTTAAAATCTAGAGCGAAGATAGCAAGAAGAGCTGTAGACAAATCAACTCTTCTTCTATCAAGCATTCAATTCGTCTTAATGATGGATCTTGGTTGGGATTTGAAACGTTGGCAAAAAATGGTTCTTACTATGGATTCTCCTGTAACTAAGTCAGAAGAAATAAGCCACAGAGGTATATAAACTAGAGCGAAGATAGCAAGAAGAGCTGCAGACAAATCAACTCTTCTTCTATCAAGCATTCAATTGGTCCTGATGATGGATCTCGGTTGGGATTTGAAACGTTGGCAAAAAATGGTTCTTACTATGGATTCTCCGGTAACTAAGTCAGAAAAAATAAGCCACAGAAGTCTAAAATCTAGAGCGAAGATAGCAAGAAGAGTTGCAGACAAATCACCTCTTCTTCTATCAAGCATTCAATTGGTCGTGATGATGGATCCCGGTTGGGATTTGAAACATTGGCAAAAAATGGTTCTTACTGTGGATTCTCCAGTAACTAAGTCAGAATTATAAAGATTATTAATAATAGAAATTTATTTATAATAATGATTATTAATTTTTCATAATGATAACTAGTTTTTAATTATAATATCTATTAATCAAATCTTATATTATTAAATAGATTAAAATAAATAAATAATA
>APFE030484046.1:0-50672 GCA_000404065.3 Pinus taeda | reverse complement strand
GGAATGGCACTTTTTGCATTTGGTTGTCAAGCATCTCGGTCTGGCTATGCATTAAATGTCTCTTCTTCCTCTCATTCTCATGAATGGCTCATTGATTCTGGAGCTTCTTATCACATGGCCAAAAATAAAGCCATGTTTTCTTCTTTAAATGATTGTAACACCAAAAATATGTATGTTGGTGATAATAGATCTCTTAGTGTTGTAAGGACTGGAACTGTTCATATAGACAATGGTCAATTTAATGATGTATTATGTGTTCCAACCTTTATCCTGCAACCTTCTATCTGTATATCAGATAACTCATTCAGGTGAAGGTAAAATCGTTGAATTTTCACCTCACGATGTTGTAATTAAGGACCTAAAGGATCCTAGACAGATTTTAGCTACTGGCATTGCTGATGATTCTACAAGGTTGTATAAGTTTCACAACTTTGGGTCATCAAATTTTCCCTTGGTATTTGTTGCTCATAATGATGAAGTGAGCAAACTTTGGCATGAGCGATTTGGTCACTTAAACTATCGCTCCCTTCAGCATCTATGTAAAGAAAATATGGTGACAGGTCTTCCTATGGTATCCTGCAGAGATGGTGTTTGTTCCGGATGTGTACTCGGAAAACATCATCGGGACAGTTTTGAAAAACGTGCCTCTTGGCACGCCCCCCTTTACAGCTTGTGCATAGTGATTTATGTGGCCCACTTCCAGTTGTTTCATTCTCTGGCTACAAGTATTTCTTAACTTTCATTGATGATTTCTCTAGATGCACTTGGGTATACTTCTTAAAACTCAAGAGTGAAGTATTTAACAAATTCTTGGCCTTTAAGGCCTTTGTTGAAAAACAATCTGGACATCAAATTCTTAAGCTAAGATCTGATAATGGCGGAGAATATGTTAAAAACGATTTCATCAACTTTTGCACTGAGAATGGAATTCAAATGCAACATATTGTTCCATATACTTCCACAACAAAATGATGTAGCTGAAAGGAAGAATTGCACCTTAAAGGAAATGGCTAATTGCATGCTTCAATCTAAAGGACTTAGTCTTAATTATTGGGCAGAAGCAACTAACTGTGCAAATTACATAATAAACCGCACTCCTACTAAAGTTTTAAAGAATATCACTCCTAAAGAAGCATGGAGCTCAATTAAACCAGATGTGAGTCACTTTCGTGTTTTTGGAAGTGAAGCATGGGCCCATATTCCAGATGAGAAACATAAAGCTTTAGAACCTAAGAGCGAAAAATGTATTTTTGTTGGATATTCTGAAGATGTCAAAGGATATAGACTTATTCCATTTAAGTCCAAAAATGTTATCATTAGAAGAGATGTAAAGTTTGATGAAATATATCGGCCTACGAGCCTAGTTCGGCGCATGTGCCACCTCTCTCTATCTCTTCTACCTTTGAACATATTTCTTCTTCAGATGATGAAAGTGAGGATGACAATCCTCCCCCACCTTCTCAGGATGATCCTTCAGCTCCTTCACTTCCAAAATGGGTCCAAGCTACTCGAGATGCAGCAGGTGATCTTGCCGGTGATCCTACAGATCAGCGCCGTACTCGTTCTCAGTTTGAAAGAGCCTCTTCTTTTCTGGCTCAAGTGTCAGCAAATTATGATCCTGACACCTTTGAAGAAGCTTCAGGCCATCCAGATTGGGACGCAACTATGAATGAAGAATATCGTTCATTATTGGCAAACGATACATGGGATCTTATTCCTCTACCAAAAGGGCGCAAACTTGTTAGATGCAAATGGGTTTACAAAACCAAGTATGGGCCAGATGGGAAAGTTGATAAACATAAAGCTCGACTTGTTGCTAAGGGCTTTTCACAAGTTGAAGGAATTGATTATACTGAAACCTTTTCCCCCGTTGCCAAAATGAACTCTGTTCGCCTTGTTCTTTCCCTTGCTGCCTCTTTCAAATGGGAAGTCCATCAGATGGATGTTAAATCCACCTTCTTGCATGGGGATTTGCATGAAGAAATCTATATGGAACAACCTACTAGATTTATACAAACAGACTCCAGTCTTGTATGTCGGCTTAAGAAATCCCTTTATGGTCTCAAGCAAGCTCCTCGAGCTTGGTATGCCAAAATGGACAGCTTTCTTTTAGAATCTGGATTGTCTAGGTGTCATTCTGACAATATTGTCTACAAGAAGAAAGTGGGCAAGTCTCTTATCATTCTTGTTCTGTATGTTGATGATCTTATCCTCACTGGTAGTGATCCCAACCTTATCATCCATGTGAATTCCAGCCTTAAAAATATGTTTGAAATGAGAGACTTAGGACACTTACATTATTTTCTCGGTCTTCAAGTCTTGCAATCCAAGGAAGGTATTTCCCTCTCCCAATCCAAGTATGCCTGTGATCTTCTACACCATTTTCACATGGAAGATTGTAAGCCAGCTCCTTCTCCCTTTCAGTCAGGAGTCAAACTTTCAGTCACTTATACTTCCCCAGAAGTTGATGCTACCTTATACCGTCAACTTGTAGGAAACATTTTGTATCTAACCCATACACGTCCTGACCTTTCCTTTGCTATTGGCCTTGTTCCTCGGTTTATGCAAACCCCACGTGAAATTCATTGGAAAGCAGCTAAAAGAATACTTCGTTATGTTCGAGGTATAGTTCAGTTTGGAATTTATTACAGTGCCGAAGCATCTCCTCTATTGGTTGGTTTCACTGATTCCGATTGGGCTGGTGACCCTGATGATTGGAAGTATACTGCCAGTTATGTGTTCACTCTTGGTTCAGGACCTATTACATGGGCTTGCAAGAAACAAGGTGCCATTTCTCTTTCTTCAGCAGAAGAAGAATATCATGGTGCTGTAGAAGCTAGTAAGGAAGCCTTGTGGCTTCGTTAGATCCTATAAGAGTTTGGCTTTCAGTAGCAGAATCCGACTACACTTTGGTGTGATAATCAAAGTGCCATTCAACTATGCAAAGATCCAGTCCAACATCAACGTAGAAAACACATTGAACTACACATGCACTTCATCAGAAAGCTCATTCATGACCGTGTTCTTGAAGTGCAATATTTTTCAATAGATGATCAAGTTGCAGACATCTTTACAAAGGCTCTCACAGAGGCAAATTTTACTAAACTTCGATTTATGGTTGGAGTTCAGGAAGTTGTCACTAAGGGGGGATAGGCTCTAGTGCCTCCTCCCTTCTCCTATTGTGTCATATTTGTAAATCCTTCAATCCTATCCCAAGTTGTTCTTAAGGGGGGATGTTAGGATATTCCGACACATAGGAATAGTTAAGTATAACTTGGTCTAGTATAGAGTTAGGTAAGTGTGTTTCTTTATTATGTACTTTTGTAACTTACAATCTGACGGTCACGATATGTAGTAATCCGATGGTTCATTCTCTCCTCGGTATTACCGACACTTGATCCATGGCTTAACACCCGATTGGTCCATGATCTCTATTTAAAGAGCATGGAGGGTCATTTGTAGGTTAACTATTCACAAGAGAAGCTTATGTAAATTTTCATTCTTTTATTAATAAATTTCCTAAAGTGGCCGCATTGGCTCAGGCCGTGAACTATTTCCCTCTTTGAGGGTTTTAACCACGTCAAAAACACTGGTGTATTGATCTATGATCTGTTTGTGAGCGGTGTCCTTTGGTGTTCTGTCTAAGGAACTTATCCTGTAAATTCCTACAGATTATCCAACTGCTTCATAATTGATATCTCTCTTAGAACATTTGTCATTGCAGTTTCTGAATGAGTTATTCTAATCTTACAGAGTCGTGCCTTTGCCAAAGGGAATCGCTCCTACTTCGAGACTTTTCTTAGAATTGCTTCTCAGCAGCGATGGATGTGTAAAAATATGTGATTTTAGTATAAGCCACAAATATAATTGGATTTATAGGGTTTAGGGTCATGAGGTTTAATTATTGTTTAGGTTTATATGGTTTATCATTAAATAATTAAGTATAACATTATTATTTTTTAAGGTATTTGCTAAAATATTATACTATTCATGTACCTTTAATAAATGTATTTTGATAAATAAAAAATGCAATGTTTAAATTTATTAACAGTAAGTTAAATATTTTGATTATAATAATTGTTATATAATAGTAGTATAATAAAATGTCTTACATTGTAAATAATAAATTTTCTCTTTACAAGTGCTTTGTTTTTTTTTTTTTTTTGGACAATAACGGTTATATTGAAATGGGCGGTAAACCAGCTACCGCATGCTTTACAAGTCTGAAGAGTCCATTACAGAGAACAGGGGAATATGTGAAAATGCATATCGAATCCGAGAGAAATGCAGGTCAAATCAAGGTTCTGAGCTGAAGAGATAAACTACTTCTGCGTGTTGAAGGCTGTAGATGAGATGGCGCCTCCTGCAAAGTCTTCAAGCGGATCATGAGCTGACTGAATATCGATTTTCGCTTCAGATGGGCTGCCTGCGAATCTGTGTCGAACCGATCCAGCAGACTTCCTTGGCACAAGACTGGTGACCGCAACATGAAGGGAAGATTTCCACAGCTGATATTGCCAACAGAGAATGGGAGGATTCGCAGATGCTATTTCCCGGGGAAGACCGACTCTGAAATTTCTGGTCCAATTCGGCAAAAGGGATAGACAGAGGAAAATCGAAACTGAGCTTGGATACGCCCATTTGGAGTCTTTAAATTCGCTGGGGAGACAGAGACATATCAAATAACATAGAGCATACTCGGAATCTGGATTCAACTTTGGGTGGTCTGGTTACAAAATTGATTTAACAGAGAGCTCCTCTTTCAAATAGGGATGGAGGGTCGAGCTGGAAATTAAGGTATTGAGCAAGATGATTCAGTTGAGTTTATTACCAGGGATCTTCGAAAGCAGAGGACACCAAGGTTGGCCTCATTATCAGCTAGGGAGTTGAGGTTCCTTAAGATATGAAAGAAAGATATTTTGTTGAATTTAGGGAGTAGAAGTCTGATTTTCCTAATGATAGAGGCTAACTAAATCTGGTGAGAGTTCTTAGGACGAAGCATGGCCTGGATGATGAGTCTTGAGTCTCTGAAGACTGCGAGAGAGAGGATATTTCTTTTGATCGCCTGAGTCAGCCCTTGCCACAATGCCAGAGCCTCCGCTCTGTTGTTAGTTTCAATTCCTAGACCCCAATGGAATCTCAGTTCCGGAAAGCCTCCAGGGCTCAATAGAACTCCCCCACTGCCAGCGACCCCAGGGTTTCCTTTAGAAGCCCCATCGAAGAATAAACAATGCTCTTCCAAGGCCGATCTCCACTTGATAAATTCTTGTTCTTCCAGCCTGATCTCCCAGCTGGAAGGAACGGGGACAGATTGAGGGGGCCTTTCCTTTAGCTTTGGAACTAATTCTTTAAGCCAATTCTCTTCTTCTATGAGCAATCTTGTTTCATTCCTTGATGTAGCGTTGGCTTCCAGAGCCTCTCCCAATAAAGCCTTTATTTTAAAGATCTCTTATTGTAGTGCAACTTTCTTCTCGAAAAATTCTGTTGTTTCTTTCCAACCATAATTTCCAACAAATAAACTTAGGGATCCACATCCAGCTGGTTTTGAGAAGACTTTTGTTTTTAAGACAGAAGGGAGATAAGCTGGCCCAAGTTCTGAACAAGGCAGGAATGTTGTCTGGGAGAACGAGGATAGTGGGCTCTAACAGTAGCACCCCCCTCCAGACTTCTTGGGCAAAGGAGCATAGCAGCAACAGGTGATTGGTAGTTTCTTCATCAGATCTACAGAGGGGACATCTGGAAGGTCCTTCCATTCCTCTTCTTCTCAAATTATCTCTGGTGAGGATGCTTTGATGTGCCACGGTCCAACAAAAGAAGTTACTTTCCATATAAATTTCCATTGTGCCGGATTTGGAGGAACATGGGGAGCAGCCATAATTCTTTTGTAACCTTCAGCAACAGTATATTGACCAGATATGGACCCCCAGCCTCTTTTGTCTTTAGCATTGGCTTTTGAAGGAGATTTTCCTTGAAGCATATATAGAATTAAAGAGGCTTCCCGCTGCAGCATTATGGGGACCTCCCCCAGATTCCACCCATCCCAAGTTCTGTCAGGAGCTTCTTTCCAGTTCGAAATGTCCCACAATGTGTGCAGATTACGAGACTGAAGCCAATCTTTAATGTTTGCAAGACCATTCACCTGCTTCATTGGCTGGTCACCCAAGATCGAATCATCCCACATATTGATTTTCCTTCCATTGCCAGGGATCCAATATAGGCGTTGGCTGAATTGCTCCCTTGCAGCATTGCAAAGATTGAATATTGGTGAACCTTTTAGAGTTCTTGGGGGATTATCCAGGCATCTCAATCGCTGCCCTTGGAAGTATTTCTTCCAAATAACTCTTTTACTCCAGCTAGTTTTTCCAGAGACTAAATTCCATAGGGTCTTGGCTCCCAAAGCAAAATTTTGAGCAGCCATATTGCGTAGCTGGAGGCCTCCTTCCTGAAATGGACTCTTGAGAATTTCCCAACTCACTAAATGGATTCTTCTGTCATTGTTATTCCCACCTTCCCACAGAAATCTTCTCAACAGGCTATCTAACTTACTTAGAAAGGTTTTTGGGGCAAGGAGGATTGAGTTTTGGAATAGAGGCATGCTTATTAGGACCGATTTCATGAGGATGAGCTTCCCTGCATTGTTCAACCAAGAGGCACCCTAGGCTTGGATTCTATTCTTTATTTTGTCAAGCAGCGGTAGCCAGTGAGCAACTTTAGGCTTAGTTTTGAAGATTGGTATCCCGAGATATTTAAAAGTCTTGCTATGTCAGACAGTTCTTTAGTCGTGCAGTTCCAGCCATAGATGGAGCATTTTCTATAATTGATTTTGCTGCCTGAGATCAACCTGTAAATGTCCAGTTCCCTCTTGAAATGTCTGGCAGAAAACATGCTGGCTCCTCCAAGCAATAGAGTGTCGTCAGCAAATTGGGCATGATTTATGTCTTTCGCCTTGTGAGTAGTTCTAAGGCCAGGAAGAGTTTGAATTTGTTGATTATGATCTAGTTGGAAACTTAACACCGAGGCTTGGACAGCATATAGGAGCGGAGACAAAGGGCATCCCTGTCTCAGGCCCCTAGAAGCTTGGAAGAAATCAGTAGAACGGCCATTAACCAAGGGCGCAATCCAAGGCGAGGCAATACAGGCTTTCACCCAGTTGATGAAATTTGTTGAAAAGCCTAGCTTCTTCATCACAGCAAACAGAAATTCATGTCTCACCCTGTCAAATGCGTTAGCCAAATCGAGCTTAATCACCATGCCTTTCTCCTTTCTTTGGCAGCTAGAGTGGACGGCTTCTTGGACCAGCACAATATTATCCAAAATCTTTCTGCCTTTTATGAATCTGCCTTGATTTTCAGGGATGATGTCTGGCAAGATGTTTTTCAGCCTGTTGGCTATTATTTTGGAGACCAGTTTATAGCTGGAATTACACAAAGATATTGGCCTAAATCTACTAAAGTCAGAGGCGCCTTTCTCTTTTGGGATAAGAGCTAGGAAGGCTGAGTTGATGCCACCACCTATCTTTACACAATTCTGGGATTTTCTGACCATCCTCAGAAGATATTTTTTTATTGTTGACCAGCAAGTCAGAAAGAACCTGACAGAGAACCCATCTGGCCCTGGGGCTTTATCGGGCTCCATATTATTCAGTGCCTCCTCAAGCTCTTCCATACTGATCGGGGCTGTCAGCATATCGTTATCCGATTCCTTGATACAATTGGGAATTAAATTGAACGGATAAGAGTGGGGATCAATATTTGGATCTTCAGGAGCTGAATACAGGTCTTGGAAGAAGGAGTATGCAGCTCTCTTGATGCCTTCGAAATCCTTGATCACAGTATTCTGGTGTTGGATCTCTGAGACTGATTTGAAGTTCTTTCGGGCTTCCGCTTGCTTATGAAAGAAACTGGTGTTCTTATCGCCGGATTTCAACCAGAGCATCCTAGACTTCTGCCGCCAAAACTCTTCCTCCTCCCTGCTTGATCTATGAACCTCTTTTTGGAGCTCAACTTCTTTTAGTAGCATACCTTGAGAAACAGGGTTTTGCTCCATTTCTATTTGATGAGCAGCAAGCCTATTTGTATTTTCTTTTCTTTTGGATGTGGGAGTTTGCAGTCTCTTAGCCCAGTCTTTTAGATTTCTTTTTAGAATCCTGATTTTCTCTTCCCACACAAAGAAAGGAGAGCCATGGACGGGCCTATTCCAAGAGTCGGAGACCACCTCTTGAAAGCCTTCTTGCTGGATCCACAAAGGGCTGAACCGGAAAGGGATGGGGCCAAGATTGCAGTCGAGAGAAAGCTCGAGAAGAATTGGCTTATGATCAGAGGTGAGATTTGCGAGAATTTTAGAGGATGCCATAAGACCGCTGGTTAGGAAGGAAGAATGGACAAGAAGTCTGTCCAGACGAGCAGCAATATGATTGGGGCCTGTTCTTTTATTGAACCAAGTGTATTTTCCCGAAGCAGGTTTAATATCCTCCAGGTCCCAGCCCAGCATTATGTCTTCAACCCATTCTCTGGCAGGATCCCTGACAATGGAGCCTCCCTTTTTCTCATCAATATCGAGGGTGACATTAAGGTCACCTGCTATTATGATATTCTCGGGGTTTTTCTCTAAAAGAAATGTATGAAGCGAATTCCAGCAGATTTTTTTCTCACTTGACAAAACAGGAGCATAAACATTAAACATACTTACTTGCTGACCAGAACCCTTGTGAAGGAGTTGAGTGAAGAGCCAGTGAGGGCTGCTTTTTTCTTGAATAAAGTCATAAATGGTGTTGTTCCAGAAGGTGGCTATTCCACCAGAGGCACCTCTTGCACTAACCGCTTTTCCATGGCCTTTGTTCCAACAAATTTTACTAGATTTGAGGAGGGAAAGATCCTCCAGCTTTGTCTCCTGGATTAGGAGGATTTCAGGCGAGTATATTCTCACTAAATCTTTCAGGGCTTCCTCTTTCGACCTGCTGCCTAAACCTCTGCAGTTCCAGGAGACATATTTCATTATTTACTTTTGTGGGGAGAGGAGGCTCCCGTTGGAGCCTTGTTGCTTTTGCATCTAGATCTGGTATTCATCATTGATTTGAGAGTTTTTTGGGATCCCTGGAGAACATCTTTGTAAGTTTCTTCCTCCCTCTGTTTCTTCTTGGATTTCCGCCCTCTAGTCGTCTTGATTGGAGTGGCCAACGAATTGTCAGATTCAGAATCTCTCTCTTCTAAATCGCCTTCAGAGTCTGAGCCTAGGCTAATGTGATCTTCATTGCCTTCGTTTCCTCTCTGACACTCCTCTGGTGTGGGCACTGTTGATTCTACTGCATTTGTTTTTCCTTGTTTCTCCATATTTCCGGTTTCTTCTTGGTTCTCCTTATCACCCATCTTTTCTCCAGATGGAGATCCGACTTTGGCAGCAACGGCTTTTGGGTTGATGTGAGGATTTCCCAATGGGGCGGAAGTTTTCTGTCCGGAGGGTTTTGGGATAGCTTTTCCCTTTCTGATTTCTTTCCAACCTTCTTCTTCAACTGTGTTCCCTGATGGGGCTTTTGGGCAGTTTCTCTGGAAGTGTCCATGCTCATGACAAGTTCGACATTTGAAAGGCAATTGCTCGTAGTCCAACTTCTGATAGTGCTGCCATTCTCCAACTTTGAGTTTAATCGCTTCTGGCAGCCCGGCTTCCAAATCGACTTCTATGCAGATTCTAGCACAAGTATATTGACCCTTGTGATCAGCTTTGTCAATAAATCGACCCAGCCCATTACCGATCTTCTGCAGAGATTGATAGCTCCAACAGTGAAGAGGGAGATTGGGTAAACGAACCCAGACCGACGCCTCCTTGGGGACATCAACAGATGGATCAAAATCAGGACTCCATTTATTGAGATACAGTCCCTGATTTCCCATAAAGTACGGTCCGTTTCTGAAAACCAGGTCGCGATCTTCCTTGGTGGTAAATTCAAAAATGAAATAGCCTCGCCCTACAGCATAACAAATCACATTATTTTCCAGCTGCGGTCTCCAGTTTCGTTGTATCCAATCGTCTGTGGTCTTAGTGGACGGCCATCGGCCCATAAACTGCCCTACCAGGCCTCTGTCAGACAATGCAAGAGCTATTTTAATCGATTGCTCCTCTGGGAGTGCTATCTCTGGAATTTCGTCAAGCTTTTTAATGAATTTTGGGATTTCAATATGCTGATGCTGCTTCCCTTTCTGTGTTAACAGCCTTCTGAAGGCATCTGCAGAGGATTGAGGAGGGGTGGGAGCAGACTCCCCACCCCCGGGACTGCTCATGGCAGCGTCCAAGAACTTGTCGGCGGCAACCTACAGGCGTTTTCAGCAGCAGCGCGCGCGATATGCACACTGGGTTGTTACAAAACCACAAGTGCTTTGTTATAAAAGGTTATAGTTTCTATTATTATTTTATGGAATTGTTGAAGAAACAATTACCTACCTTGGATGAGGAAAATGTACTATTGATTGTGTAAATGGTACTATCGATTTTATAGTGTGCGCAAATTTCTCGACATTGTTGTCGAAAGGAACAATGGAATTTGTAGGAACACACATAGCCATGGCCGCAAGCTTATAATCTTATGTCTTATGCAGGCAATTTTATGTCTTATCCAGGAAATTAATATGGGTAAATGTATTGTAATTTAAGGGATTCGATATGGTGTTGCCTTCGCGGGTGCGCTTGCAGGCAGGCCATATAATTAATAAAATGATTTTATTTTGTGTTGGGGGGAATAACCTTCCCAGTCATCCGATCCGGTTCTAGTTCGGGTGGAAGTGTCTCTTCTTTATGGTGTGGAATATTTCTTGATGGCTTGCTTTCATAAATTTTCTTAGAATAGTCATAAGAATCTCAAGATACACTTGTTTAACAAATTATTTTAAAAACAATCCATTTATTTTTCTACATAAGTAATGATTGCATAAACAAATACTTAAAGTCATGAATCTGTAGAATTAATATTATTGTGACATATAATGCTTCCTTCAAAAATTCAATACCTTCTTAATACAATAATGTCACCAATATTCTTAAACTTTACTCATTCGAATTTTGTTTTATTTTACTTTGATCCAATTCTCTAAGTTTTATGGTTTTATACTACAAAATTGTGGTTTAAGTATTGTGATTATTGATAATTTATGAAACTCATAAACTCCATGTTTCTATACTACGAAATTTGTGATAATTTATGGTTTAAGTATTGTAATCCAATTTAGTAACTAAATGTATATTTTTGGACATATTCTAAATTTGTTGTAGCTTTTGGCATAAAAGTAATGTATAATTTATATTACAGGGTAGATTATGGCTCCTAAATGTCAAAGACAAACCCGAAATAACCCTGGGGTAGAAACACCACCTCCCACCACTTCAAAGTTAGGAACCCTAGCTGAGCAAGCTATATTACATTCCCTTGGGGAAATGACCAATATCTTTAAGGATTGGGTCTCAAGCCAAGGACGAGATCAAGGAAATGGTGCAAAAGGAATTGGAACAAAAACAGAGACAAGACCTAAATTCTCAATTCAATGCCAAAGATGGAAAAGCAACACTGGATATGATGAAATAAGTCAAAAAATCCAAATTACCAGAGTTTATGGGTCTAGAAGGGGGTTCAAAAGCAGAAGCATGGGTAATGGGTGTCAAAAGAGCAATTAGTTTTAAGGCATACACTTCTAGGGAAAAGGCCCAGATATCAATGAATCTACTAAAAGGAGATGCCTTATTATGGTGGGTAAATGAAGAAACGAAGATGCAAGTCACCCTAGTGCAAGTTACATGGGAAATGTTTGAGGAAGCCTTCTTAACTAGGTACCTATCAGAGGAGTACAAACACCAACAAGTAGGCACTTTCCATGAAGTACGACAGAATGGTAGATCGATCGAGGACTATGAAGCTGAATTTTATTTGTTTTTCCATCACGTGGACTATATGGCTGATGATAAACGTCAAGTTGAAAGATTCTTGCATGGAATCGACCCCTTAGTCCGAGCAGAAGTCGCCATGTGGAAACCCACCACTATGGAAACAACCACTAGTTTAGCCAAACAAGTCCCGAGGAAGACAAATATGAAGAAACAAATGGTGGTTGATGGAAATTCAGGAAAGGAGCATTCCACAATAAAGCTAAATAAACCTAGGGGGCAACCATATAGATCCCCGGGAAGACAAGACACTATTTCTCAAATCGCTAGCGCAACTTCTCGACCGCCTCCAGGAGGACGTAAGGGTCAACATTACTTGAATAATGGGTGGCTTAGAAGATTTGGTGACCAAGGACAAGTACAACGTAAGAAGTAGTTGCCAATAGAATGTTGGCAATGTAAAGTTCCACATTATAGAAAAGATTGTCCAAGGTATCAAACAGAGTTTAAAAAACAAGAATACAAAGCAAAAGGAGGAAGATCACAAAACCCACATTGAATTCATGCAGCCACAAACCATCGCCATGTTGAGCACCAAGCCACTGTAGTAGAGTCGGCAGGTATGATCAATAACATCCCTCTATCTGTGTTAATTGATCCAGGTGCTATTGATAGTTTTATTTCACCTTCAACAATACTTAGATGTGGATTGATAGCTCATGAGCAAAGTAACTTTAGAATGGTAGAAATGGCATCAGGCTCTCAACAATCAGTGGGGTCAATGGTCAGAGATTGTAGTGTTAACATTGGGGGGTGTGATACCCAAATGAACCTATATAGTACGACTCTCGGGATGTATGACTTAATCGTGGGAATGGATTGGCTTGAATCCCATCAAGCTATACTCGATTGTTATAATAAAATAGTTCTCATAAAAAATGACCAAGGAGAAACCAAGGTAATAAAAGGGATTAGACGTGGTGTTACATTGCGCCTCATATCAGCCAAGAAAGTTAATAAGTGTATGAGGAAAGGGTGCAAGATTTATGCGATAGAAATGGTTCCTACCAATGAGAAGTCCTCGGATAAATTGCACCCACTACTTTCCGAATTTGCAGATGTATTCCCTCCAGAGCTACTAGGTTTGCCTCCAGTTCAAGAAATTGATTTCTCCATAACTTTGAAACCAGAAGTGGAACCTATATCCAAAACACCTTATCGAATGACTGTTCCAAAGCTTAATGAATTAAGTATACAGCTCAAAGAACTTCTTGATCAAGGTTTTATACAACCCAGTGTGTCACCTTGGGGTGCACCAGTGATCTTTGTAAAGAAGAAGGATGGAACTCTTAGGTTATGTATTGATTACTGAGATCTAAACAAGGCCACCATTCGAAATAGGTACCCCATGCCTCGAATCGATGACCTCTTTGACCAACTAAAAGGAGCTTCAATATTCTCCAAGATAGACTAAAGGTCAGGTTATCATAAACTAAGAATCAAGGAGGAAGACATACCTAAAACGGCATTCAGAATGCGCTATGGACACTATGAGTTTATTGTTATGCCATTTGGTTTGACTAATGCCCCAACAGCCTTCATGAACTTGATGAATAGTGTCTTTTGAAAATATCTGGACCGCTTTGTCCAAGTTTTCTTAGATGACATCCTCATTTACTCCCATAATGAGAAAGAGCATCTAGAACACTTGAGGTTGGTACTACAATGCCTTAGAGAACATAAGATATATGGAAAGCTTTCCAAATGTTCCTTCTTTGAGAAAGAAATTCAATATCTAGGCCATACCATTAGTGGCAAGGGCATTGTAGTTGATTACAGTAAGATTGAAACTATAATGACTTGGCCCTCTCCCCGGAATGTCAAAGAAGTACGCAGCTTTATGGGATTGGTAGGCTACTATAGAAGGTTTGTAGAAAGGTTCTCCCAGATATCTAATACCATCACCCACCTCCAAAGGAAAGGGGTTAACTTTGAATGGACAAGTGAATGTGAGAAAGCATTTAATGAGCTAAAACATCGACTAACAATGGCTCCAATATTAAAAGTACTCGACATGGACAAGGACTTTCTTGTATGCACGGATGCATCAGAAGAAGGATTAGGTGCAGTCTTGATGCAAGATGAAGGGGTTATCGCTTATGATTCACGAAAACTTAAGAACCATGAATTAAATTACGCAACTCATGATCTGGAATTAGCAGCGGTTGTAATGGCCTTGAAACTGTGGAGACATTATCTAATGGGGCATCAATTTGAATTAAGAACAGATCATAAAAGTTTTGAGTATATCTTTACACAAAAGGACCTTAATGCTCGACAACGATGCTGGAGTGAGCTATTTAGTGATTATGATTTCAAGATATCCTATATTAAGGGAAAAGAGAACAAATTTGTAGATGCCTTAAGTAGGAGAACTAGACTTCATTCAATGTCGTCATTAAAGATAGACTTGAGGAGCCGGATTCTAAATCATCTAGTAGGGGACCCACATTACCAACAAATAAAATTTGCCTTACAAGAAGAGGTACCTGTGGCAACCAAGTGGGAGGAATACACCTTAGAAAATGATGGATTGCCACAATATAAGGGTAGGGTTTACGTCCTAGAAGATGATGATCTTCGGAATTTAATAATGAAGGAAGGCCATGAAGCTCCATATGCTGCACATCCAGGAGTCTAGAAAATGTATGCAGACTTAAAACAACTATTTTTTTGGACAGGAATGAAAAAGGATATAACAAAGTTTGTGGCCCAATGTTTAGAACGTCAAAAAGTTAAAGCTGAACATCGTCACCCAGTAGGGCTTTTAAAACCCCATGATATACCAAAAACTAAGTGGGAAGTTGTTTCAATGGATTTTGTTGGAGGCTTACCTATGACATCCCAAAGACATGACTGTATTATGGTTGTGGTTGATAAATTAACTAAGAGTGCTCACTTCATTCCAGTCAAGACCACCTTTGAAGCATCAGCTATCACTCAAATTTTCTTAAAAGAAATAATTCGCCTTCATGGAGTACCACGAAAGATAATATCTCACAGAGACACACGTTTTACTTCCAGATTTTGGAAAAGTCTATTACAATCTATGGGAACACAACTGAATTTCAGTACAACATATCACCCAGAGACAGATGGTCAAACAGAAAGAGTAAACCAAGTGTTGGAGGACATGCTAAGAATGTATGTCATGGATCAACAAAACCAATGGGAGAAATACCTTCCCTTAGTAGAGTTTGCATACAACAATAGTTACCACAGTTCAATACAGGTAGCTCCCTTCGAAATATTGTATGGAAGATGATGTCGTACTCCATTAAGTTGGGATCGATTAGAGGATCGAGTCATGTTGGGACCTGAAATGCTCCAAGAAATGGACAAACAAGTGGCCACAATTAAACAGAGACTAAAAGAAGCCAGGGATCGCTAGAAAAGTTATGCTGATGCAAAGAGAATTGATAGAAACTTTGAGGAAGGAAGCCAAGTTTTTATTAGAATAAAACCCTTTAAAAGTACCTTTAGGATGGGTAAGGGAATAAAGCTATCGCCTAGATTTGTTGGGCCATTCACGATCCTAGAGAGGATTGGACTGGTTGCTTACAAGATCGAGCTGCCATTCCATCTAAGAAGGGTGCATAATGTGTTTCATGTTTCTATGCTTAGAAAATATGTACCCGACCTGTCCCATGTTTTGAAATTTGAAAAATTGCAGGTTTTTGAGGAAGGAGTCCTTCAGGTTGAACCATTCTATATACTGGACCGTCGGGTTCGTCGACTCAAGAACCGTGAGTTTGAGCAAGTCAAGGTCCAATGGGACCAATATAGCCCAGGGTCAGCTACCTAGGAAGATGCAGCTGTTATTTTTCAAGACTTTCTTTATTTACTTAATTAAAATGTGTGGAAATGCTTCTTAGTTAACATAGGTACTTGACTAATATGATATAATGATGCACATATGGTTCTTATAGTGATATTGTATCCTTATGATTGCATAGGATTTATGATGCTACAATATGAGGTTTATTTATACATGGTTCATTTATTATGTAAAGTCATGATATATATCTGATGCAATATGTGCATATCATAATTTAAAATGGTTAAGCATGTAATAGTTGCATACAAATGACATGCATGAGCACGCAGTTTGTTATTTACAATGATGAATATTCTCATGATGACATAAAAGACTTGGCATGTGGATTATTTTCTATGATACTATAATGGTATAGCAAATGCATTGTTGCATGTTGAGTTGTAAATATCGATAGGACTACACATTGGGCCATGAGGGCCGGTTTATTTGATGATCTCATGTGAGCCCATATGCATGAAGGAGAATAAGTAACACCATATGGGTTGGGGACAAACTCAATGAACACTACATATGCCAATGGTTCCTTGGTCTTGTGTATAGCTCTTGATGAATAGCTCTTGAAGAGCTATGGGACCATCTTGAGGAGGCCAAGTGCCTGATGTTCTAGGCTAGGTGCCTATTATTGGATTGGGATGCCGAAGTTTGGAAGGGATGTAAAGGACTTCGATGCCTGGGGCTGTGCGCCTTAGTAGTTGTGGAGGGAGTGGGCCAGCCTTGCGAGATTCCCGGGGTCATTGAGTACCGGACCGGATGCTTGCCTTGGGGCAGATGAGGTTTGAGTTAGGCGCGAGCCTTAGGGCCAGCCTTGGACTAGGATACAGAATGGGTCAGGCTTATGCCTGGTGTCGAAAGTGGGAAAAAGGACAGAGATTCCTTGATATTTCCCGGGGTGTTGGGGACTTTCAATGCCTACTGGTTATACTAGTTCAGCAGAGGGTGTTGGCAACATGAAGTAAATTAAATAATAAATAATAAATAATACAAAAAAAATAATTAATAATATAAATAATAAATAATAATAACATAATAATAATAATAAAAATAATAAAATAATAAAATAATAATGAGATTAATATATACAAGAAAATAAATAAAATAATAAAAAAAAAATAGTAAAACCATAACTAAAGCTTTAGATAAGAATAAATAGAAATAAAACAAGAAAACTATCAAAATGAAGGGAAATAAAACAAGAAAGCTAAAAAATCAAAAGAAAATAAGAAATAAAACAAGAAAGCTAAAAATCAAAAGAAAGTTGCATGTAGACACATGGAGTGTGTGCATGTGGTTCCCCTTCCAATGTTTGTTCTATTTAATAGATGGGAGGAAGATGAGAGGCATTCCTGCATTCCATCATTCCGAGATTCTATCTTTCATTCTCTTGGGAGAATGGTGTTCTAAGACTTAGGAGTCACTGGTAGTAGTACGTTGATTGAGGGCTTGGGGGTGGCCAATTGTAGCAGAATCCTTGCACAATTGAGCCTACGGTTGGGTGGAGATTCATCCCCAAAACCTTGTTGTCATCTGGCAGACTTCAATCACAGGTAATATAGGTATGAGCTTATTTGTTTGTTTATGATTTTAATTAGGAAATTAACTTTATATTTACTTTGTATTGTTACAAATACGTTGACCGAACATGGTCAATAAGTTCTCTCTCGTATTGTTTTATGCTTTTTCAGGCTTGAGAGACAAATCAATGAAAAAGAACTTGTGGAGTTTTCTTTTTGTCCCTTTTCAAACTCTCTAAACATGAAAAGGACCGAGTTGTCTTTGTCGTTAAACTTGTTAAAACATCAAATATCGACAAACTTGTCCATATAGACAAGAGCAAGTTTCATCTTTGCTAGACTCGTTAAAACATCACATAGCGATGGATTCACTTGAAGGGTGGAATTATCCAAAAAGCATATGTTATCCTCCTCAAGATTGATTAAAAATAAAGAGGTATTGGTCAGCGATGACTGGGGAAAATGGGAAAAGGGGGTAAAACCACTTTATGGTAGCAGGTCACTCTTGAACATGACACTTTCACTTCATCTTCGTGACTATTTGGGTTGGGTTATCTTCTTGACAGTTATCATACCTATTGTCTATCACACCACCATTACTTTGGTTTTGGGTCAATGTTGCCAATTCATTCAGTGTCGCCTATATGTTCAAGAGAAGTCATTCAGTTAAAATTCATCCTTTGCAATACTCATAAACCTTCATTTTCATGACCGCCATTCTTGAACGTTGTGTTGTCAGCTAAATTCCGTCTCCAAAATCATTACACTCATTTCGTGTCATTGATGTGGGATACATCAAGGCCCTCCTACAGTGAGTTTCTTCTTGTCGACATCAGCTCATTATCGAAGAAGTTGACTTAGAAACACCCTTCAATTACCTTGAGGCTTGCATACATCAATGGTAGGTTTCTCGCTTATGGCGATAGATTGACATCAATGGCCTTCAACCGGAAGCCTTTGAATGGTGTTCGACATCAAAACATCCATTCACACCATGCAGAATGTACTGCAATACCTTGAGTATCATTATCATTATCGGTGATTTCTCTCGCATTTGTTAACAACTTACATCATTGGCCGGTAATTAGATGGTGTATTTCCATGTTCGACTTCAGATCACATATTCACATGTTTAGACTCGTACGTGAGCGAATGATTGAATGAGATAGAAGACCCCGAATCTACTTTCATCCATCCAGGTTGTGACTTCAGGAGTACTAAATCATATGTACAATGGCTTTACATTAATGGTCATTCTTATCATGGGTCTATATCTGTAGACGATTGTCTATGTACATGTAATGAAAGTTTATAAGTTGATCATGGGTATGCCTTCCGTAAGTGATTCATGTAAAAATCAAAATATCATGATATATGTATTGTAATTGATGTGGGTCACCTTCCACTTCGAAACCTCCTCATCACATTGTAAAGAATTCCATTCGACATTGGCATTTTTCTGACTTCATGCTTTAGGGAGCAGCTGTTACAGATCCATTTGGGCACATCACTCCATCATCCAGATCAATGTTTTAGGACTCATCAAACCCTAATTTCAGTTGCTACATGTCCTAAACAAGTCACCATTTTGAATGCCTCTTTCCCAGACAGTTTCATGACATGAAGACATCTTGAAATGACCTCTAGAGGGACCAACGCAGGTAGGCCCATATAAGGGTGCATTGCAGAGAAGTTAAGTCCATTCCAGGGTGCTCTGTAGAGCACTTAGGCCTCCTTTCACCTGCGCTGGGTGAGATTGAGTGAAATTCACATAGGGTTTGGGGAATATTCTTATCTGTTGGAGTCATCTAGAAGTTTCCATCACTTATCAACTCATATGAGCTCGAAAATGGATGAGGAATGAGTTAAGATGCATCCTATCCTCTCATCCCTTCCTCCATGGAACTAATTCTAAGTATGGAAGGCCATTCAATACCACCATTTATGACAAAACCCCTTCATCTCCCTATAATTGACCACACATCTAAGTGATCAGGCTGGAATATGTTGAATTGTAAAGGAGATAATGTTGCTATGAGATTGGCTTTGAAGAAAGTATTGTAATGCTACAAGTTTGTCATGCTTTTGATGTGATGTGGATGGGATCCAAGCTAGAGGAATGACTTTGAATTAGACACAATGGTTGTAATTCCTTCTTCTATTCAATAAATTATTTGAACCTTTCTCCCATATGTTTGTATTGTCTTATGATGCTTATATGTGTGAAATGTATTTGATTCCATTCACTTGTATTCAAAATATCTTTAGCTTTGATCAGTTCTTTGTCTTATGATTGTGTTTACAGGTACTTCTCAAGTGTGTTAAGTACCAAAAGGAGCGACAAGATCAATACAAAGGAGACAAGAGGAAAATATAACTACAAGTAGGTCTTCTCATCTTCTTTGTCTTATTTATTGCTTATGGGAAAAGAATAAAATGCTTTAAACTATTGTTCTAGATATGGCTACTTATGTAGGGAATTAGTATTTATCTGTAGATACCAAATTCTCCAAAACACCTCCTCTTAACCGATGTATTCTGAATCAAGGCTTTCCAGGCTTTATGTTTTAATTTTAAAATCTTTAAGTCTATTTTGAACCATAAATAGATTGAATCCGAAAATTGTAATTTGCCAACTTCTTTGAAAATAATTTCGGTGGTAGTTAAACAAAGTGGAATTGATATGATTTAATAATACATATTTCTAATTGCAACCTGAATCTTATTTATTGAACGTTACCTTTTTGAAAATGTGTAGCCTCCACCAAATGAACATATAAAACAAAATCAATGCAAGAAAAGTATTATCCTAGTCGGTCTAAATCAACGGGCAATGTCGAGGCCCGATAAGACATATAACATGTGTATAACACACACACTCACATGTTTACAAAGTTCTTTTCCATTGACTATTTCCTCATTAATTGAAGTCTCCTTTCCTTCCTCACTTTCTATAAAATATTTCTTACAACTCTCTTGTACTTTTATGGTAAGTACATTGGTAGAAGCTTTTCCCTTTCCAAATCTTGTATTATAATAATTGAAAGGTAATAATTGAAGGTGGGTGGATGACATGTTTAAGGGCGGAGATTTAGTATGTATATCTAATTGAGTAAATATGAAAATAATATGGCGAGATGAATTGGAAAGAATAAATGTAAAAATAAAATGTTTATTTAAGTTATAACGTAAAAGAGATATTAATAAATTAATTTAAAAATTGGAAATATAATATTTATTTTATTTATAAAAGTAAATAAAAAATGTGTAATAATATTAACTAATTTAATTTTGTGTTTAGGGTATGTTTTAAAATTGTTTTTGTTTGGTTAAGAGCTCATTTTTCTAGGATGTAAGGGAACACGAGGGAACAGGTTAATGGCACAAGACTTCGAGGTTTTTCGCAGGAGTGAAAGCCTTCCCCTTACATACCACCATCAAGTAATTTTCCTTCAATAACAGTGATCAGACAGTCTACATTTGTAGACAATAGCGAGTTATGGTTGTCGACACTATTGGTTTGACAACTAAATTATGCTAGGTTTTCACACTGTTTAAAAAATAACTGATTTAATTTAAAGAAGAGAAGTGTGTTATACATACTAAAGGAATATGAAATGTTAAATGCATTATACATGATAAACTTAAAAGAAATATGAAATGAATATAGCATCCGTGGAGATGTCCAAGTATAACAAACACATAAACAAATCATTTAAGAGAAACACTCCAAAAACATGGATAGGGAAAATATGAAAGAAACATTAATAAGAAGACATTTCGTGTAAAGATGACCCTAGAAAAAGTGTAGAAGTAAATAGTGAATCATATATTAATGAAAGAGAAATGGGATAAAGATATAAACCATGCTAACCTAGAGAGAATGTGAACAATATGATAATTACAAATATGTAAGGATACAAACTAATAAAAGTAAGTGTTGAAGCAAATAAGTAGATAAGCAAAGTGTGTTAGAAAGATGGACAAACCGAATTCAAAAATACTGTGAGATTGAAATTAATTAGTATTGACCTGTTAAAAACTTTGCATTAATATAATACAAATATTCACATATAAGAGAAGTTTTCTTTATAAAAATGGACAAGATAGGCCTAAAAAGGTTAACGCAAAGAAGATGATAATATGCATTGAAATGGTAAACAATTACAAAAGAAAAAAATCAATCATATCTATAGAAAATGAGTGCATTATACATATAAACAAATGTGAATTTAGAAGGGAACATTAAGATGAACAAGGAAGTGCAAATGGAAAACAAATAGTGGGTCAAACTCGTATAAGAGAAGTGCACCAAAAATATGGACAATTTTGTAAAATTGAAAGGAATTAAAATAAGAAGATGGGGCATATGAAGATGGGCTAAGAAGAGAAGGGTGGACATAAATAATGGATTAATGCTTAAAAGAGAGATGTCTTAGAAATGCAGATAAAATAGACTTGGCAGTGATCCAGGGGATCAATGAAGTGCTCAAAATTCAAAGGGTTCGAAATTGTTCAAAACCTATACCATAGCATAGATCTCAAGGGATTTAATCCAAGGCAACTTGAATCACTCAAAACTGATATCGTATGCTCCCGATATCATGTCCTGATCGTTTTCCCAAACAGGGAAAAAAATTGTAGGTTGGATGCAGGACTACTGACTGGGCAGTCCGTATGCTGATTTGGTAGGGTGATTGGACATGTTGACTAGGTTTCTTGGGCCAATGATTGGCTGCCAAGTGTCCTCTCTATATTAATTGATTTTTGTTGTGATTTGATTGGTTGAATGTGTATTGATGTGGTCTAATGGGTGGAAGCCACGTGGGCCAATGGAGGGCAACCAAGTACCCACCCAATGGTGCATTAAAATTTTGTTTATGGGTTGAACTACCTTCATAGGAATTGAAGACAAGACCTCATGTTGGACAATACAATGCCTTACCTCCATGCCATCGGGTGTTTCTTAACAGTTTGGGTGGCGCAATTATAATTAAAGAGTATATGTTTTGTGTTTGGGGGACAGAGGCGGGGCTAAGAGTTGGGCCTCGATCACCCCACGCCCACAATACCACATGAAAAGGGGGTCAAGGGATTGTTCTTAAGCCCGACCCAAAGCCCTGAGTACCACAACCTTACCACAATAAGTGTTTCGTGTGGAGTTTGAAACCAACTCAAAACCACGAGAACTCGACCACAGTCAGAGAAATGGTTAACAATTGGCGAGGGTTATAGGCCCAAGGTTTGAACACCATAGTTCATACCCACCAGACCATAGATTATACGAAGAAGTACTTGTTGAGGCAGGGCTTGGGACAAGGCACCAAGCCGAGGTCCCATGACCTACCATATGCCCACATGCCAAAGCCTAGAGCAGAATAGTTGAGTGGTGGAAACATGGGGACCAACCCAAGAGCATATGGAACCCCATATAACCACCTGCCAGTGCGAAAGTGTTAAAACAGTGTCGGGAAAAGTTTTGGGACTAGCCCATGGTTGCGACACCTGCATGGAACCACAACGAGGGCAGAAAACATAATGATGGGTGTGTAAATTTTTGGATAAGCCTTGGTTTTATGGGAACACAAAAGCAACCATCAAAGATCCAGGGGGTTATGTCGATGGGGGTGGACGGTTAACTCCAGCCCTAGGGTGCATGACCCCATGTGGCCATAATTTTCCGCCTACAAGCCTTACTGGGCAATTAAAGTAGGCAATATTTTGCACCTAATTTGGAGCGAATCTTGCCGGCGTTGGGCAAAATTGTCGCTAGGCCCGTCCGGAAAATGTGGATTCGCAGGATGGATAACATTCCAGTCCATTTTGTAGATCAGTTAGCAAAAGAAACTTTGGGAGAGCATAACGTCTTCAACTTTTGGCCAAATTGAGCCCAACAAAAGCCCAGTTAGGGGTTTCTTACGGTTATGATCCATTGGAGACATAATATTTACATTTTGAGCACTGTAAATCCATTTAAACACAAATTTGAGCACTTAATGTAAGAGGTCCATCATTGAAAGCTGCACCATGAGATGTAGCCGAGGAGAGGGGTGAACTCCTTTATCATTTTTGTTGTTATGTGTTTCTGATATGGTATTTTGTCTCTATTATTACTGTTAACTAAGTTTAAAAATCACTATTTTATGTGTTTTGTAAAGTGATCTATTACCCAAAATACATAAAATTTCACTTGCAATTTTTCCATCGTCTTCAAGTTTACATTACAGATCAGTTTGGTATGAGAGCTCAAGGTTATTTTGAAGGTTTGATTTTGTTTTCAATTGTTTTTTTATGCTTATAAGGTTGAATATGAAAAGGAGAACTTGTGGAGACAAGGCCTCACATTGTTTCAAGGAGAACCCACAAACCTCAAGCTTCAATAGTCATGGCACATGAAGAAGGTCTTGAAGGGATGTCTGAAGATGAAAGAACTTTCATAAAAGCTTTCATTGAGATGTTTGAAATGGTAAAAAATTTTTATGAGGAGAGGAATTCAAGGTTGCAAGGGGAGAGCTCAAAACCTCCAAAGGGAGATGGAGGAAAAGGAGACAAACCTCCAAAATGGAGTGGAGTAAATGGTGACAAGACACCACCTTCACCTCCATCCTCATCCGCATCCTCATCCTCATATTCATCCTCATTTTCTTCCACTTCTTGTACCCTTTCACAAACACCTCCAAATTCTCCAAAAGGACATGGTAAAACTCCTTTGGCTTTTTTTGTAAGCTTGGTAGATCCTTCCACTTTCATTATATATAAGCAAGTTACAACCACACAACTGATTAGGTGACCTTAACATGCCCAACGGGAAACCAAGTTTGTTGGCCACCTAACTACATGATAAGCCATTCAGTAAAAAAATATCATAAGTATTTCTATCCAATCTATATAAGTTTGTATACATAAAAAATCATGTTGTAAAGTAAAATCTATCTATATATGTACTAAACAAAAATAAAATCAGCTAACATCCTATTCATCTCCCTCAGCAGAAGAAAATTCAACTGGGGCTTGGTCCTTAACATTGGAACTAGGCAACATTGTTTGTGAGAAAAGACAAGGCAGGTGATCCTCGATTTAGCTAAGTTGCCCATCCTATTTTTCTAGTTGAAATTGTAGTTTTTAGAAGTCCTGAACTGTTGTCGCTATGCTCACTAAAATCTACTCCAAGGCCTTTCCCAGGAGAATTTTCATATTCCAGTACAAATTAAAATTTTGTTTGAATTGGGTCACTCGCCCAAGAGTATGTCCATGATCTGGCACCGTTGCTTGCCAGTCCTCCACATCGATATCTATTGAACATGCATAGCGGTTTAGGTCTGCTTCCCATTCCTCGATCAATCTCGTTATTTCTTCACTAGTTCCATCATGGTATGCCTTGGTCGCATAATTAATGATGTTGGTAACCAGCTTGTGGCCTCTTCTTCTGCATGAGGAACTGGGTTATTCCTCTTGCCCTATCGCCCGAGGCTTCCTACCATGGTCCTTTTCATTCGCTACCCTTGCCATCTCAACCTACACATTGTGCTTGGTGTGAAAATGGGTGATGCCTGATACCTGTACTAGTGGTGGCCTAGGCCCAGAATCGCTACACTCCTAGGTGAGCCTACCCCCCCACGCACTTGCCATAGGAAACCGAAACCATAATTTACATATCATAAAGCGTTCAATATTTGCCAATTTCAACCCATGCATCTAATCTTGGTCCTCCAACCCACATAGGAATTCATTGTCTTGAATCCAAGACAAATTTGCAGAGTAACTAAAGATAGGGTTTAGGAGCCCGTCATAACTAGCACCAACAACAATATAATAATTCCCCAACCCAGAGTGGTGCTAACCCTCAATTACGACCCCACGGAATCTTCCACGAGGGTCGTGGGTGCAGCTGAGGCAAGCCAAACATCCCAAACTTTACAATGCAAAAACCCCTAGTTGTGCAGAGGGAAAAGCTTCCACTCAACCCCATACAAAACAGTAAAACAAACCCTAGAGATGGAGTTGAAGGAAACCCATCCCTAGCCCCGAGGGGAATCGAACAAAAATAGACAATAACATTCCGTAGGGTTGGCTCTACTATCCCTCATCCCATACAACCACATGGGAGAGAGAATAATTTCAAAGCAAACTGACACAGAGACTGGGCTAGTGAGAATGACATACAACTGCCAGATTTCTGGCACCAAGGGCTTCCCGCATCTCAATTTACTCCCATCTGTAGACAAATTGGCACCATGTACAAGCCAATCCCATAACCAGACACTCAGATGCATGGACGAGGGGGGAGAAAACAATTAACGTACCAAGTTATCCTCGCCCGAAGACAAATGGTCCACCATCTTTCCTGGAGCTGCAACTTTGCTCTGCCCATGGATTTCCTCGTCCAAATTGTTATCCCCTGAACACTGAAATGCTCGACATGCCTCGTGGAGTTGTTTACACCATACTCATACATGAACTTACTACCTCTGCCACCTTCCATGGAGTTATTATACTTGTACATGCAAGGAGCCACCACACCCATCACCTCAAGCATGTAGAGCATGTTGGGGGTGGTGGTTGGGTACCCCAACGTACATTTCATTAATTCAACTTTGATGGGATTACCATCCGTCTCTTACCCCGATCGGGGGGGGTAAAAATCCTTTGTTAAAGCTTGACATTTGTGGGACTGTTTTGGGAAGCCCATACTTATATGCTAGGAAAGCTATCTTCCATCGCCAGGAGAAAAAGTATCACTTGTTTAAAGATGGGATTGAGTACATTGTTAGAGCACATAGAAAGAAGCTGAATTTGTCTCTTGCGAATGCTCGACAAATGAAGAGGTTTGCTAATGCTAGTTAGAATTTTTCATTATTGATGATTAAAAATAAAGATGTTGATGAATCTGAAGCATTCCAAGGATGTAATACAACATTAAAATCTAATTTAGTTGAAGTTGTTAACACATGTGATAAGATGTTTCAGGAATCTAATATGTTGCCTCACAAAAGAGGAAAACAACATGGAGTTCATTTGCATCAGGATGCATCACTTTTGAACATTTGTTTGAACAAGATGCCAATGTTAGAGAATGCAGGAATCAAGAAGCAAATGCAAGAGCTACTTGACAAAGGGAACATGAGTTCTAATACATATTCTTGTGGGTCTCCTAGTGTTTTGTATTTGAGGAAGAATGGTGCATGGAAATGGTGATAAAATTTGGTAAAGATTAAAGCCAAGTACAAGGTGTAAAATGATAAGCATCGTGTAGACCACAAATTTTAGGTTGGATATGAAGTAAAGCATTGCCTCAAGAAATAAAAACTTCGAGGTGAAAAGAACTTGAAATTGGGTAAGCCTCCTTTGGTTTAAGACGTAGGAGAGAATGTTTAGATTTATTTAACATAAGTTTTCTCTTCTAAATATCTTGAAGAATTGCAACAAGATCCTATGCTTGAAAAAGAAACAAGAACTTTAAGAAGAAGGAATGGGATGCAACCTCATAAGGGGTTCAAATGTACAAAACTAAGTAAATCCAAATGGATTGAAAAGGGAAAGGTGAGGGAATTGTGTCCTCATTTTTTTGTTGACTGAAAATAGTCTTTTAGAGGTCCAAAAGCTTCTAGTTGGGAGGAGTGATCTAGGGGAAATAAAGTGCTCAAAAGTGCTCAAAACCTATATCAGAGCATAGATCTCTATGACCTGAATCCAATGCAACTTGAATCTCTCAAAACCAATATCGTATGCTCCCAATATCATGTTTTGGTCATTTTCCCAAACATGCAAAAAATTTGTAGGTTGGATGCACCACTACTAACTGGGTAGTCCGTACGCTAACTGGGCAGTGTGACTACACACGTTGACTGGGTTTCTTGGGCTAATGACTGGTTTCCAAGTGTCCTATCTGTATTAGTTGAATTATGTTGTGATTTGATTCGTTAGATGTGTATTGATGTGGTCCAATTGGTGGAAGCCACGTGGGCCAATGGAGGGTAGCCATGTGGCCACCCAAGGGTCCATTAAAATTTTGTTTATGGGTCGAACTGCCTTCACAAGAATCGAACACAATACTTCATTCTAGACAACACAACACCTTACCTCAATGCCATTGGGTGTTTCTTAATAGTATGGGTGGCACGATTATATTTAAAGAGTATATGTTTTGCGTTTAGTGGACGGGGTTGAGGCTAAGCCCTGGCCCCTAGTCATGCCATGCCCACAAGACAACAAGAACAGGGGGCCAAGGGCTCAGGCTTAACCCTGACCCAAAGCCCCTAGTACCGCAACCTTACCACAATCACCATTTGGCGTGAAGTTTGAAACCAACACCGAAACCACGGGAACTCGACCATAGTCAGAGCAATGTTTAATAGTTGGCGCAGGTTATAGGCCCAAGGTTCTGGCACCATAGTTCATACCCACCGGAACATAGATTATACGAAGAAGTGCTTGTTGAGGCAGGGCTTGGGACAATGCACCATATCGAGGTCCCATGGCATACCATATTCCCACATGCCAAATCTTGAAGCGGAACAGTTGAGGGGCGAAAACATGGGGACCATCCTCGGAGCATATGGAACCCCATATAACCACCTGCCAACGTGGAAGTGTTAAAACAATGTGGGGCAGAGATTTTGGACTAGCCCACAATCACGACACCTGCATGGGACCACAACAAGGGCTCGATGGAAAACATAACGAAAAGCAAGTAAATTTTGGGATAAGCCCTAGGTTTATGGGCACAGGGAACCAACTGCCAAAGCAAAAGGGGGTTATGCTGATGGGGGCGGGTAGTTAGCCCTAACCCTTGGGCACATGGCCCCATGTGGCCATAATTTTCTGCCCACAAGCCTTACTGGACAATTAAAGTAGGAGACATTTTGCACCCAATCCAATGTGAATCTCGTTGGCACTGAGCGAACTTGTCACTCAGTGTGCCCGAAAAAGGCAGATTCGTAGGATGGATATTAGTAAAGTCCATTTTGTAGATCAATTAGCAGAAGAAAATTTGAGAGAGCATAACTTATTCAAATTTTGGCCAAATTGAGCCAAACAAAAGCTCAACTAGGTATTTTTTACTGTTTTAGAGCCATTATAGACATAATATTTACATTATTACCATTGCAAATCCATGTAAACACAAATTTGAGCACTTAATGAAAGAGGCCCATCATTGGAAGTTGGACCAAAAGATGTAGCTCAAGAGAGGGGTGAACTCCTTTATCATTTTTGTTGTTATGTGTTTATGATATGGTATTTTGTCTCTGTTATTGTTGTTAAATAAGTTTAAAAATCATTATTTTATGTGTTTTGTAAAGTGATCCATTACCCAAAATACATAAAATTTCACTTGCAAATTTTCCATCACCTTCAAGTTTACATTACAGATCATGAAGGGATGTGAACAAGAAGATTGAGCCAATCGATATGGATCAAGAAGAGCAAGTTTTAAAAGAAAACAATGGATTGATTCTCTAGAGAAGAAAAGTGAACTATAATATGGGCAAGATGTCAATAAAAAGATAATAAGTGTGTAGATGACTAAAAAACAAAAAAAGGCAAAAGCAATAACGTAAAGTATGAGAATTTGGTTAAAAATAAGCAATGTAATGAAAACTAAAAAGTGTTAGAACATGCAAAATAATGTATAAGAAAATGATGATTGACTTTTCATTCATATATATATATATATATAAGAGAATGTAAAGGTAAATGTAAATGTTAAAATATGTTAGTAAATGCAAAACAAATCATAAGAAAGTGAGAATTGGTTACCCTAAATTGATCAAGTGTAACCTTTAGTGACTTATTTAACAATCACTTCAATTGTGGAACTAAGTTCAACCCAAATATGTCTATTTCCTAGCGAAGAGGAGGTTCTTATGATGGAAAAGATGCAATTGGATTTGAAGCCTTTTAAGACACTAATCCAATATAGGCACAAGTTCAAGGTTTACAAGATAACTCTTCCACTAGCCTCTATGTCCATCCTAGAGTTTGCGTCCTCAAACCTTAGGTCTTCAACACAAGCACCAAGAACTACATGGAACATCAAGAGTATTATACACAAGTCTTTTTGATGTAGAAAACCTCTCATTGACATGCAAGATTTTCATGTTTTTAATAGAAAATATTTTACGTGTGTTTTTTAGGTAACCTCCCAATATATCATTTTTTATGTAAATATTGTAAAGTAATCATATGAATATTGACCAACATCTATATTATGAATATAAATCAAAATATTACTACTATATCCAAAATTACCAACATTTAATTGCAATAATAAACCACATTAAATAAAATACCCCTTCTTTATAAAAATAAAATATCAAACACAAAATAATAAAATTAAAAATTAAAAAAAAAAATACACATAATAAGATATTTACTAAAGAGAAATCACATGGTAATTCATTATAAAATAATACGGTGTATTCACGTCCATAATATGGTCATACTCACATTCATAAAAATAAAATAAAGTTATAAAATCTTGAAATCTGATCTAAGTATTTTCTTTTAAGGACTTCCACTTTTTTTATTTTTCTTTTTCTTTTTCTTTTTTTCTTTTCTTCTTTTTTTTCTTTTTCTTTCTTTCTTTCTTTCTCTTTTTCTTTTTTCTTTTTTTTGGTTCAGAATGAAAAAGCTTCTAAAAAGCCCCACGGGGGTAGGCGAGTTGGTAATCACAATGCGGTGAAGTTCATTAGAAAGGCGGGCTCCGTACTGAAGGTCACGAGTTCAAATCCCACGGACTAGCCCAAAGCTGTGGAGAGGGGCAAGCATAGTTCCCAAGGCTTATAGTGGTAGCAGTCAGAATCGACCCCGTGTTACGCAATTTGCGACGCTGATCTAGTTGTTGATTCCTCTGTAATAATAATAATTAAAAAAAAAAGCTTCCAAAACAGCTACATATCAGTGATAGTACCATGTGCAATCCAATGGGAATGCATTCATACAAATATTCATCCTTATAATCATTCCATGTAGCAATATCATGGCCTATAATATACAGAAGATATTAGAAAGATCTAATGTACTAGATAAAATCATGCATGGTTGTTAATAGACAATGTATGGAATATTGAAATGTTGCAATGGGTTACTAATAGACAGAAATTGACAGATAAGGTCCATCTGATAAACAAAATGAAGAAATATGTATTGGTGAATAGTTTTATCCCAGTAGTGGTAGCACCTGTTATCGCTCAGGATGTTCCCTTTGACTCCCAAGGGAATACGGTCGAGGTAACCACTAACCAATCTTTTAGCTGCAGGTCCTAGCCTACCTGCAACCAGAGAGGGCTCTCTCTTTGGGATTTAGCTTTGCTTAAGGGATGATTTTAGGCTAGATATGATACACATGGGTTTTGTTTGTGTTTGGTGGGATGGTGATCTCAAACAGAACTAGGATGCAAGTATATAACTGTTTTTTCCATTGGGCAATGGATTCACTGAGAGTGTAATTATTGAAAGGGCTTCTTGGTGAAAAGGTAGTGCCACAGAGCAGGATAGGTAGGCTAGAAACAATTTTCAAATCTGGAAATGATGGAATGAAGTCAGGGAGTGAAAGGCAATTAAGAATATTTCATTATGCTGACAAAGGGAAAGTGGATGAATATTGTGTAGGAGCAACTAAGGATTCCTAAACAGTAATCAAAATGAGAGAACTAGTGCAAACATGAGCAGTTAAGAATTCATATTTATGACTAATCCTAAAGAAAACATAATAAATAACATAGATTGAACATAAGGTGCACTCAAACAAATCTTATGCTATTCTTCTTCTCTGTTACCAAGATCATGAAATAGATGAGATTTACAAAATAGAAAACATAAAACACAGTTTAGTATAACTTATTGTTCCATAATATGACACAGGAATTCTACAGCAAGTCCCAAAACATCCAATCCACCTTCAAATCATTCATACACAGTGAACTTCAACAGCCATTTGTATTAACATAGTTTGATATATTACAGCGCAATTCAGAAAGAGGAAATCCTCAACCAACCCACCAACCAACCCCTATTCCATTGTTCAGGGTTGTATTTATAGGCAAAATATCTACAAAAATAGATCTTATAGAAGATCTGAGGAAATAATTGTAATTAACCTAACTTTTCCTGTAAGTAATGTAAAAAATATCTATCTAATGCTGCGTTGGGGGCAGCTGCTTCAAAAATGAGGCTATGTGGCGTCCTTTGGTAGCTCTGCTGTTATGCGCTGGCCATTTATCATAATTGTGCATTGGTCTCTGCTCCACTACTCTTGAGTGGCTTTACTGTGCATTAACTGTGACCTAAGAGCCTTAAGTGGCTTCACCATTTTCTTTAACTTTGATGGAGGCTTTTAATGTTCAGCTGCTTTGATATTGTCGATCTGATACTCTTTGCCGCTTCACTGATACTTTTTTAATTGAATCTGGGCTTTATCTTTCCTCTGATACTCTTTAACACTTGAATTGGGCCACTCTTTCTTTGCTGATCCTCTTGATATGCTCGAAACAATCAAATCGCCCCTTTTCTGCCCTTTCAAGGTAGAAATAACTGCTGCAAACTAAGGCTTTCCATTTTGGCCCTCTTTTCTTAGCGATGCGCTAATCGCACATCAAAAACTGCCTCAGTTTTTCATTTCGGGCTTCCTAAGCAGCAATTTCGCTTTTGTGCGCTTTTCTTTTGGCGAATGACGTCAGCATGAAGTCAGCAGTGGTACGGCGGATGACGTCAGTGGGGTGATGTGGATGATGACGTGGCAAGGTGACGTGGTAGGGTGACATGGATGATGATGTCAGCGGGTGACATGGCGCAGGTATAGCACAGTGGCAGGCGACATGGCAGCATCGTCATGCGGTGATGTAGGCAAGCGGGGAGGGCGGTAAGTGGTTTGCGTCGGACCACTTCTGGTATGGGAGTGGTATGTGTCAGGGGTGGCCCGATGCAATAGGTGGCTGAGAGCTCTCCTGGTGCACGACGGTGAAACCGTCGACCATCGGGTACTATCGTACCGCTATGAAGGGGCGCCCGATATTCATTAGAGCCGTCGGATCTGGGAGGGCTGATCCGACTGTGGACGGGAGGGCAAGATGATCAGAGTTTAGTAGAACAACGCGCCCGATAAACATTTATTATTGCATGGTTTCAGCGGGTTAAAACCTTAGGTTAAGAATTAATGTTCCGCCGGGTTTTGGTTATTTATTAATCAAATATTAATAAAATCCAAATGAAATGCGTGCGTGGGGCAATGGTATAGTTTGGTGTGCGGGGGAGGGCTTAATATGGTTATTTATTTAACTAGGTGTTAAATAAATCCCAAGGATAATGAATGCGGAAGGGCTAATACTAAGGCCCCAAATAGACCTAGTATTTCCCAGACATTATATTTATATAGCTATATTGCTATGGGGTGGGATATTTAATATTTTTGGGTTTTTGATATAGTTTCTTGTAGAATGGGGGGAGGGGAAATGATTTAAGGAGCTAGATAATAGGATTAGATGTTAATATGAGGTCTTTGGAATGCAAAGGAGGGGATGCATGCTAAGTTATGGAAACTTAAGCATAGGGAAATGAATGGATTGTGTAAAGATTAATTTTTACACAAGAAATGTGGCTTCTTTTCACTAAGTCAACTCAGATGTCAACTTGGTTTTTAACAAGGATGGAGTGAAATCAGGACTGGTTGGGCAGATCCTAAGGTCGTCAAGGGGAATGTTAGTAAGAGATTTGGGAAATAATAAGAAGGGGGAGTTAGAGATGTCTTGCTTGATCTGATCAAAATGACAAAGTGCCTCAAAACTGTGATCTAGATAAATATAACACTTGAAAACATGAAATGGATCACATAGCTTGATTTCTACAACCACAAAACTACTTACCCAGCCTACTTTACCTAGCGTTTTTTCTTCTTTTGGTTTGGGTGTACTTGAACTAGCAAACCCAGCTTTTCAACTTTCACTTTTTTACTGTCCTCCTATCTACATCTATACTTATTTCATCCAGGGGCTTCAGATTAGGTTGTTGAGCACCCTTGCTTCTCTACCTATCTAAGAATCTACCAAGATTAAGTTGTTTGGACAGATAATGATTCTCTATATTCTACAACAGGAAGTTGAAACCTAGGGAGACCAAGATTAAGCTGTTTGGACCTCCCTTTAACTCAAAATTCTTCAAAAATGGAATAAATTCATCAAAATTGGAATACAGTAGAGGCACTTAGACTAGCACACTCTCATGGACACTTCTTTGGCCTTGGTAGAAAATATGGAACATTGCAGCATGCAAAGTATGACATATTTGGTATGCAGAAATGTCAATCATGAAAGATGAATACCTGCTATGAGCCGGAGGCTAACACTGGCTCCACTTGGGGATGGCTTTTCCTTGTGAAACGTCAAGAACAACATGTCAGAATGCCTTAATCTTTAGTTGTTGTTGTACTCTGAAAACTTCCCTTTGCTGGATGGTTTATTTATGAACGTGACAATAGACTTGAAGAGCTTAGGACCTTCACTTCGGGCTTCAACTGTAGCAAGCTTTCTATCCAAACAGAAAACTAAAATCCTACCTACCTACTCTAACCAACGCTTACTTTGTTGTTAGGTGAAATCAAATAGATAGTGCAGCCACTTAAACATTACAAACATCGGTGAGCTTTGATGTTCATGCTTGCTGGTGGTAAAAATGGAGATCTTGCCATCGGATATAACTTTGTTAACTTTTGAGAAGATCAGAAAACTGCTGACCTTCTTTGCTGAAACAAGAAACAGTACAAAATGGTCCTGCAACACATATATACAATTGCTGGGCTGAATTGAAGAATTGTACAAAAGTTTGGGATCAATATCATGCCTTGGAAACTAGATATCATCAACATTTTGATATTGAGGCACACAACCTGCTAATGGAGAAGAGCACTTCTTTACTTCATCATACACCCTGTCAGCACACGAATCATATAAAACATGAATTGATATTTGTAATTTATTACAAACAGGCTCATATGGCCCTTGACTGACCTGCGAAGGCTGCTCCTCTTCTTCTTCGAAAAACTCATATGGTTGAAAACAAAGAGGCAGGGGATCCACTTGGATCACTTGGTCAAGAATATTCGTTTTCGAATCCTCCTCAATCTGATATTCGATGGCTTTTTAGGGCTGCAAAACTAGAGGCAATATATTTTGAAAAATGATTTGGGCTTCCTCCATATGATCAATATCAACACTTGCTGATACTTTCTTATTAACTGCATGATAGTTATCCTTAATAAATTAAAAAGAATCAACACAGAAAGGTAAAGTTCCTTCGCTGAAATCAAATTTTTCTGTGCTTTCCTCCTTTACTTCATAGCTGAAATGGGCACGCGGATCATTGCATTCAAGCTGCTGAGCCTGAACTTCACTTTCTGCCAAAATAGGCTCTGACTCCTCTGCTCATAATCATCATCATACTCATCGTATTTTGGCAAGTAGTTGAAAGAAGAGACACTGTTATATTCATATAGTATATCAGGAGACTGCTCCTTCACATCTGGGTGTATGAATATGTCATCAGTTTCATGGCAGGTTTGTTCATGAATAACATTACTTTCCTCTTGCACAACATATGTGTTCTTGCGCTCTAAGCATTCAACTTTCATTGCGATCACTTCCTCTGACTTTTGTAACAAACCATGAAGTTTTTCTTCTCGCTCTGTTTTGCGTCGTTCCTGTCTCATCTTCAGATTTGCATCCACGTCCACAGCTATGTCCTGCATCTGTTCCAAAGTGGAGGGGAATCTTTCTCTCAAACAGAACTCGATTTCTAGATCAAAATCTCTTGGATAATTCAATAGAGCTAAATCAGGGGGAGGTCTAATATTCAAAGAAAAAGAATAATAAACTTGATTGAATCGATCAAAAAATTACTGAACAAATTCATTTGGACGTCTTTCTAATTGATTATATTATTCAATGAGCAAGAGGAAATTAAGTTTGATCATCCATCTATCAAGGAAGAGCATGGAAAACTGCTGAATATTAGAGATGCTAGCCTCAGGAAATGCTTTAAACCAAGTCCTAACTTCGCTTTGCAAAGAGAGGGCAAACAGCCTGATATTAACATCTTCATCTTCCACTTCAAATATATTAAGATAGTCTTCAAAGGCTTAGATATGCTTTTGCGCAGTAATACCATTCTCTCCATCAAATCTTGGGAGATACTCAGGATGATTTTTGGGTAGAGGATTAAGCACGGGAGGCAAAACAAGAGGCTTATATCTGTCAGGAACCTTACGAGGCACGGGATTATGTACAGGGATTGGCTGAATGGACTCGATATGAACAAGGATAGAATGATTGGCTTTGACATTTGTTTCCTCCTTGGCTGTATGATGATTTTCAACAACATTTAAAGGTTGTTGTTCTAATGTGCAAGGAGGCTTTTCAACAACATTTTCAAAAGGCAAATCAAAAAAATCTAATTTAAAATCATTTTTAAAATACAATATACACAGCAAAATTTTATGGAAGAGAAAGAACATGACCTCTTGGATAGTAATCCAGGTCAAAAGCCTGATCTCCTCATATATTTCTCATGGGTTCATTTCTCCAGCGAAGTCTTTATTATGAGGATTATGTGGAGTCGCCAGGAGGATAAATAAATTAACTTTGGAGGGCCTGATCTCTGTCCACCACACAGATAAGAACTAAATATGCAATAAGAAATAAAGTACTTTGAGATTTTTTGAGATTTTTTTATTTTGTGGGATTTTTCCAGAGACTTTTTCTAGAGGCAAACTGATCAAAAATGGGGTTTTACAATGATGAACAAAATGATTCAGCTCCCCAGTTGAGTCGCCATTTATGTTATCGCTCAGGTTGTTCCCTTTGACTCCCAAGGGAATACGACCAAGGTAACCACTAACCAATCTTTTAGCTGCAGGTCCTAGCCTACCTGCAACCAGAGAGGGATCTCTCTTTGGGATTTAGCTTTTTTTAAGGGATGATTTTAGGCTAGATATGATACACATGGGTTTTGTTTGTGTTTGGTGGGATGGTGATCTCAAACAGAACTAGGATGCAAGTATATAACTGTTTTTTCCATTGGGCAATGGAGTCACTGAGAGTGTAATTATTGAAATGGCTTCTTGGTGAAAAGGTAGTGCCACAGAGCAGGATAGGCAGGCTAGAAACAATTTTCAAATCTGGAAATGATGGAATGAAGTCAGGGAGTGAAATGAAATTAAGAATATTTCATTATGCTGACAGAGGGAAAATGGATGAATATTGTGTAGGAGCAATTAAAGATTCCTAAACAGTATTCAAAATGAGAGAACTAGTGCAAACATGAGCAATTAAGAATTCATATTTATGACTAATCCTGAAGAAAACATAATAAATAACAGAGATTGAACATAAGGTGCACTCAAACAAATCTTAAGCGATTCTTCTTCTCTGTTACGAAGATCATGAAACATAGATGAGATTTACAAAATAGAAAACATAAAACACATTTTAGTATAACTTACTATTCCATAGTATGACACAGGAATTCTACAGCAAGTCCCAAAACATCCAATCCACCTTTAGATCATTCAGACACAGTGAACTTCAACAACCATTTGTATTAACACAGTTTGATATATTACAGTGCAGTTCAGAAATAGTAAATCCTCAACCAACCCACCAACCAACCCCTATTACATTGTTCAAGGCTGTACTTATAGGAAAAATATCTACAAAAATAGATCTGATAGAAGATCTGAGGAAATAACTGTAATTAACCTAACTTTTTCTGTAAGTAATGTAAACAATATCTATCTAATGCTGCGTTGGGGGCTGCTGCTTCAAAATGAGGCTATGTGGCATCCTTTGGTAGCTCTGTTGTTATGCGCTGGCCATTTATCATAACTGCGCATTGGTCTCTGCTCCACTGCTCTTGAGTGGCTTTGTTGTGCATTAACTGTGATCTGAGAGCCTTAAGTGGCTTCACCGTTCTCTTTGACTTTGATGGAGGCCTTTAATGTTCAGCTGCTTTGATATTGTCGATCAGATACTCTTTGCCACTTCACTGATACTTTTTTAATTGAATCTGGGCTTTATCTTTCCTCTGATACACTTTAACACTTGAATCGGGCCACTCTTTCTTTGCTAATCCTCTTGATATGCTCGAAACAGTCAAATCGCCCTTGTTCTGCCCTTTCAAGGCAAAAATAACTACTGCAAAATGAGGTTTTCCATTTTGGCCTTTTTTTCTTAGCGATGCGCTAATCGCGCATCAAAAACTACCTCAGATTTTCATTCTAGGCTTCCTAAGCAGCAATTTCGCTTTTGCGCGCTTTTCTTTCAGCGGATGATGTCAACATGACGTCAGCGGTGGTACGGCGAATGACGTCAGCGGGGTGACATGGATGATGACGTGGCAGGGTGACATGGATGATGACGTCAGTGGGTGACGTGGCATAGGTACAGCACAGTGGCAGGCGACGTGGCGACATCGTCATGCGGTGAGGTAGGCAAGCGGGGAGGGCGGTAAGCGGTTTGCGTTAGACCGCTTTTGGTATGGGAGTGGTATGTGTCAGGGCGGCCCGATGCAATAGGCGGCCGACAGCTGTCCTGGTGTACGACGGTGAAACCGTCGACCATCGGGTACTATCGTACCGCTATGAAGGGGCGCTCGATATTCATTAGGGCCGTCGGATCTGGGAGGGCCGATCCGACGGTGGACGGGAGGGCAAGATGATTGGAGTTTAGTAGAACAACGCACCTGATAAACATTGATTATTGCATGGTTTCGGTGGGTTAAAACCTTAGGTTAAGAATTAATGTTCCGCCGGGTTTTGGTTATTTATTAATCAAATATTAATAAAATCCAAATGAAATGCGTGCGCGGGGTAATGGTATAGTTTGGTGTGCGGGTAGGGTTTAATATGGTTATTTATTTAACCAGGTGTTAAATAAATCCCAAGGATAATGAACGCGGATGGGCTAATACTAAGGCCCCAAATAGACCTAATATTTTCTGGACTTATATTTATATAGCTATATTGCTATGGGGTGGGATATTTATATTTTTGGGTTTTTGATATAGTTTCTTGTAGAATGGGGGGAGGGGAAATGATTTAGGGAGCTAGATAATAGGGTTAGATGTTAATATGAGGTCTTTGGAATGCAAAGGAGGGGATGCATGCTAAGTTATGGAAACTTAAGCATAGGGAAATGAATGGATTGTGTAAAGATTAATTTTACACAAGAAATGTGGCTTCTTTTCACTAAGTCAACTCAGATGTCAACTTGGTTTTTAACAAGGATGGAGTGAAATCAGGACTGGTTGGGCAGATCCCAAGGTCCTCAAGGGGAATGTTAGTAAGAGATTTGGGAAATAAGAAGAAGGGGGAGTTAGAGATGTCTTGCTTGATCTGATCAAAATGACAAAGTGCCTCAAAACTGTGATCTAGATAAATATAACACTTGAAAACATTAAATGGATCACATAGCTTGATTTTTGCAACCACAAAACTACTTACCCAGCCTACTTTACCTAGCATTTTTTCTTCTTTTGGTTTGGGTGCACTTGAACTAGCAAACCCAACTTTTCAACTTTTTCATTTTTACTGTCCTCCTATCTACATCTATACTTATTTCATCCAGGGGCTTTAGATTAGGCTGTTGAGCACCCTTGCTTCTCTACCTATCTAAGAATTTGCCAAGATTAAGCTGTTTGGACAGATAATGATTCTCTATATTCTACAATAGGAAATTGAAACCTAGGGACACCAAGATTAAGATGTTTGGACGTCCGTTTAACTCAAAATTCTTCAAAAATGGAATAACTTCATCAAAATTGGAATACAGCAGAGGCACTTAGACTAGCACACTCTCATGGACACTTATTTGGCCTTGGTAGCAAATATGGAACATTGCAGCATGCAAAGTATGACATATTTGGTATGTAGAAATGTCGATCATGAAATATGAATACCTGCTATGAGCAGGAGGCTAACACTGGCTCCACTTGGGGATGGCTTTTCCTTGCGAAAAGTCAAGAACAGTAGGTCAAAATGCCTTAATCTTTAGTTGTTGCTGTACTTTGAAAACTTCCCTTTGCTGGCTGCTTTAGTTATGAACATGACAGCAGACTTGAAGAGCTTAGGGCCTTCACTTCGGGCTTCAACTACAGCAAGCTTGCTATCCAAGCAGAAAACTGAAATCCTACCTACCTTCTCTAACCAGCGCTTACTTTGCTTTTAGGTGAAATCAAATAGCCAGTGCAACCACTTAAACATTACAAACATCGGTGAGCTTTGCTGTTCATGCTTGCTGGTGGTAAAAATGGAGATCTTTCCATTAGATATAACTTTGTTAACTTTTGAGAAGATCAGAAAATTGCTAACCTTCTTTGCTGAAACAAGAAACTGTACAAAAGGGTCCTGCAACATATATATACAATTGTTGGGATGAATTGAAGAACTGTACAAAAGTTTGGGATCACTATCATGCCTTGGAAACTGGATATCATCAACATTTTGATATTGAGGCACACAGCCTGCTAATGGACAAGAGCACTTCTTTACTTCATCATACACCCTGTCAGCACATGAATCATATAAAACGTGAACTTATATTTGTAATTTATTACAAACAGGCTCATATGGCCCTTGACTGACCTGCACAGGCTACTCCTCTTCTTCTTCAAAAAACTCAGATGGCTGAAAACAAAGAGGCAGGGGATTCACTTGGATCACTTGGTCAAGAACAGTCGTTTTCGAATCTTCCTCAATCTGATATTCGATGGCTCTTTGGGGCTGCAAAACTAGACGCAATATATTTTGAACAATGATTTGGGCTTCCTCCAGATGATCAATATCAACACTTGCTGATACTTGCTTATTAACTGGATGATAGTTCTCCTTAATAAATCGAAAGAATCAACACGGAAAGGAAAAGTTCCTTCGCTAAAATCAAAATTTTCTGCGCTTTCCTCCTTTACTTCATAGCTGAAATGGGCACGCGGATCATTGCATTCAAGATGTTGAGCCTGAACTTCACTTTCTGCCAAAATAGGCTCTGACTCCTCTGCAAGGCTGATTTGGTCATTAGGCTCATAATCATCATCATGCTCATCGTATTTTGGCAAGCGGTTGAAAGAAGAGACGCTGTTATATTCATATAGTATATCAGGAGACTGCTCCTTCACATCTGGGTGTATGAATATGTCATTTGTTTCGTGGTAGGTTTGTTCATGAATAACATTACTTTCCTCTTGCACAACAGATGTGTTCTTGCGCTCTAAGCATTCAACTTTCATTGTGATCATTTCCTCTGACTTTTGTAACAAACCATGAAATTTTTCGTCTCGCTCTATTTTGCGTCATTCTTGTCTCATATTCAGATTTGCGTCCACGTCCACAGCTATGTCCTGCATCTGTTCCAAAGTGGACGGGCATCTTTCCCTCAAACGGAACTCGATTTCTGATCAAAAGCTCTTGGATAATGCAATAGAGCTAAATCAGGGGGAGGTCTAATATTCAAAGGCAAAGAATAATAAGATTGATTGAATCGATCAAAAAATTGCTGAACAAATTCATTTGGACGTCTTTCTAACTGATTATATTCTTCAATGAGCAAGAGGAAATTAAGTTTGATCATCCATCTATCAAGGAAGAGCTTGGCAAACTGTTGAAGATTAGAGATTCTAGCCTCAGGCAATGCTTTAAACCAAGTCTTAACTTCGCTTTGCAAAGAGAGGGCAAACAGCCTGATATTAACATCTTCGTCCTCCACTTCAAATATATTAAGATAGTCTTCAAAGGCTTGGATATGCTTTTGCGCAGTAATACCATTCTCTCGATCAAATCTTGGGAGATACTCAGGATGATTTTTGGGCAGAGGATTAAGCACGGGAGGCAAAACAAGAGGCTTATATCTGTCAGGAACCTTACGAGGCACGGGATTATGTATAGGGATTGGCTGAATGGGCTCGATATGAACAAGGATAGAATGATTTGCTTTGACATTTGTTTCCTCCTTGGCTGTATGATGATTTTCAACAGCATTTAAAGGTTGTTGTTCTAATGTGCAAGGAGGCTTTTCAACAACATTTTCAAAAGGCAAATCAAAAAAATCTAATTTAAAATCATTTTTAAAATACAATATACACAGCAAAATTTTATGGAAGAGAAAGAACATGACCTCTTGGATAGTAATCTAGGTCAAAATCCTGATCTGCTCGTATATTTCTCTTGGGTTCATTTCTCCAGCAGAGTCTTTATTATGAGGATTATGTGGAGTTGCCAGGTGGATAAATGAATTAACTTTGAAGGGCCTGATCTCTGTCCACCACACAGATTAGAACTAAATATGCAATAAGAAATAAAATACTTTGAGATTTTTTGATTTTGTGGGATTTTTCCAGAGACTTTTTCTAGAGGAAAACTGATCAAAAATGGGGTTTTACAGTGATGAACAAAATGATTCAGCTCCCCAGTTGAGTTGCCATTTATGTTATCGCTCAGGTTGTTCCCTTTGACTCCCAAGGGAATACGGTCGAGGTAACCACTAACCAATCTTTTAGCTGCAGGTCCTAGCCTACCTGCAACCAGAGAGGGCTCTCTCTTTGGGATTTAACTTTGTTTAAGGGATGATTTTAGGCTAGATATGATACACATGGGTTTTGTTTGTGTTTGGTGGGATGGTGATCTCAAACAGAACTAGGATGCAAGTATATAACTGTTTTTTCCATTGGGCAATGGAGTCACTGAGAGTGTAATTATTGAAAGGGATTCTTGGTGAAAAGGTAGTGCCACAGAGCAGTATAGGCAGGCTAGAAGCAATTTTCAAATCTGGAAATGATGGAATGAAGTCAGGGAGTGAAAAGCAATTAAGAATCTTTCATTATGCTGACAGAGGGAAAATGGATGAATATTGTGTAGGAGCAATTAAGGATTCCTAAACAGTATTCAAAATGAGAGAACTAGTGCAAACATGAGCAGTTAAGAATTCATGTTTATGACTAATCCTGAAGAAAACATAATAAATAACAAAGATTGAACATAAGGTGCACTCAAACAAATCTTATGCTATTCTTCTTCTCTGTTACCAAGATCATGAAACATAGATGAGATTTACAAAATAGAAAATATAAAACACAGTTTAGTATAACTTATTGTTCCCTAATATGACACAAGAATTTTGTAGCAAGTCCCAGAACATCCAATCCACCTTCAAATCATTCAGACACAGTGAACTTCAACATCCATTTGTATTAACTCAGTTTGATATATTACAGCGCAGTTCAGAAAGAGGAAATCCTCAACCAACCCACCAACCAACCCCTATTACATTGTTCAGGGTTGTATTTATAGGCAAAATATCTACAAAAATAGTTCTGATAGAAGATATGAGGAAATAATTGTAATTAACCTAACTTCTCTTGTAAGTAATGTAAAAAATATATATCTAATGCTGTGCTGGGGGCAGCTGCTTCAAAAATGAGGCTATGTGGCATCCTTTGGTAGCTCTGTTGTTATGCGCTGGCCATTTATCATAACTGTGCATTGGTCTCTGCTTCGCTGCTCTTGAGTGGCTTTGCTGTGCTTTAACTGTGATCTGAGAGCCTTAAGTGGCTTCACTGTTTTCTTTGACTTTGATGGAGGCTTTTAATGTTTAGCTGCTTTGATATTGTCGATCTGATACTCTTTTCCGCTTCACTGATACTTTTTTAATTGAATCTGGGATTTATCTTTCCTCTGATACTCTTTAACACTTGAATCGGGCCACTCTTTCTTTGCTGATCCTCTTGATATGCTTGAAACAGTCAAATCGCCCCTTTTCTGCCCTTTCAAGGCAAAAATAACTGCTTCAAACTAAGGCTTTCCATTTTGGCCCTTTTTTCCTAGCGATGCGCGATTAGCGCTAAGCGCTAATCGCGCATCAAAAACTGCCTCAGATTTTCATTCCGGGCGGATGACGTCAGTGTTGGTACGACGGATGATGTCAGCGGGGTGACGTGGATGATGATGTGGCAGGGTGACGTGGATGATGACGTCAGCAGGTGACGTGGCGTAGGTACAACACAGTGGCAGGCGACGTGGCGGCATCGTCATGCGGTCATGTAGGAAAGCGGGGAGGGTGGTAAGCGGTTTGCGTCATACCGCTTTTGGTACGAGAGTGGTATGTGTCAGGGGTGGCCCGATGCAATAGGCGGCCGACAGCTGTCCCGGTGTACGACGGTGAAACCGTCGACCATCAGGTACTATCGTATCGCTATGAAGGGGTGCCCGAATTTCATTAGGGCCGTCGGATCTAGGAGGGCCGATCCGACGATGGATGGGAGGGCAAGATGATCGGAGTTTAGTAGAACACTGCGCCCGATAAACATTGATTATTGCATGGTTTCGGCGGGTTAAAACCTTATGTTAAGAATTAATTTTCCGCCGGGTTTTGGTTATTTATTAATCAAATATTAATAAAATCCAAATGAAATGCATGCGCGGGGTAATGGTATAGTTTGGTGTGCGGGGGAGGGTTTAATATGGTTATTTATTTAACCAGGTGTTAAATAAATCCCAAGGATAATGAACGCGGAAGGGCTAATACTAAGGCCCCAAATAGACCTAGTATTTCCCGGACTTTATATTTATATAGCTATATTGCTATGGGGTGGGATATTTAATATTTTTGGGTATTTTATATAGTTTCGTGTAGAATGGGGGGAGGGGAAATGATTTAAGGAGCTAGATAATAGGGTTAGATGTTAATATGAGGTCTTTGGAATGCAAAGGAGGGGATGCATGCTAAGTTATGGAAACTTAAGCATAGGGAAATGAATGGATTGTGTAAAGATTAATTTTTACACAAGAAATGTGGCTTCTTTTCACTAAGTCAACTCAGATGTCAACTTGGTTTTTAACAAGGATGGAGTGAAAACAGGACTGGTTGGGCAGATCCCAAGGTCCTCAAGGGGAATGTTAGTAAGAGATTTGGGAAATACGAAGAAGGGGGAGTTAGAGATGTCTTGCTTGATCTGATCAAAATGACAAAGTGCCTCAAAACTGTGATTTGGATAAATATAACACTTGAAAACATGAAATGGATCACATAGATTGATTTCTGCAACCAAAAAACTACTTACCCAGCCTACTTTACCTAGCATTTTTTCTTCTTTTGGTTTGGGTGCACTTGAACTAGCAAACCCAGCTTTTCAACTTTTACTTTTTTACTGTCCTCCTATCTACATCTATACTTATTTCATCCAGGGGCTTCAGATTAGGCTGTTGAGCACCCTTGCTTCTCTACCTATCTAAGAATCTGTCAAGATTAAGTTGTTTGGACAGATAATAATTCTCTATATTCTACAACAGGAAATTGAAACCTAGGGAGACCAAGATTAAGCTGTTTGGACCTCCCTTTTAACTGAAACTTCTTCAAAAATGGAATAACTCATCAAAATTGGAATACAGCAGAGGCACTTAGACTAGCACACTCTCATGGACACTTCTTTTGCCTCAGTAGCAAATATGGAACATTGCAGCTTGCAAAGTATGACATATTTGGCATGTAAAACTGTCAATCATGAAAGATGAATACCTGCTATGAGCAAGAAGCTAACAGTGGCTCCACGTGGGGATGGCTTTTCCTTGCGAAAAGTCAAGAACAATAGGTCAGAATGCCTTAATCTTTAGTTGTTACTGTACTCTGAAAACTTCCCTTTGCTGACTGCTTTATTTATGAACATGACAACAGACTTGAAGAGCTTAGGGCCTTCACTTCGGGCTCCAACTGCAGCAAGCTTGCTATCCAAATAGAAAATTGAAATCCTACCTACCTACTCTAATCAGCACTTACTTTGTTGTTAGGTGAAATCAAATAGCTAGTGCAGCCATTTAAGCATTATAAACATCGTGAGCTTTGCTGTTTGTGCTTGTTGGTGGTAAAAATGGAGATCTTGCCATTAGATATAACTTTGTTAATTTTTGAGAAGATCAGAAAACTGCTGACCTTCTTTGCTGAAACAAGAAACTGTACAAAAGGGTCCTGCAGCATATATACATTATTGCTGGGCTGAATTGAAGAACTGTACAAAAGTTTGGGATCACTATCATGCCTTGGAAACTGGATATCATCAACATTTTGATATTGAGGCACACAGCCTGCTAATGGAGAAGAGCACTTCTTTACTTCATCATACACCCTGTCAGCACATGAATCATATAAAACATGAACTGATATTTGCAATTTATTACAAATAGGCTCATATGGCCCTTGACTAATCTGCGCAGGCTGCTCCTCTTCTTCTTTGAAAAACTCAGATGGCTGAAAACAAAGAGGTAGGGGATCCACTTGGATCACTTGATCATGAACAAATGCTTTCGAATCTTCCTCAATATGACATTCGATGGCTCTTTGGGGCTGCAAAACTAGAGGCAATATACTTTGAACAATGATTTGGGTTTCCTCCAGATGATCAATATCAACACTTGCTGATACTTGCTTATTAACTGCATGATAGTTCTCCTTAGTAAATTGAAAAGAATCAACACAGAAAGGTAAAGTTCCTTGGCTGAAATCAAAATTTTATGCGCTTTCCTTCTTTACTTCATAGCTAAGACAGGCACGTTGATCATTGATTTTAGGCTGCTAATCCTGAACTGTGCTTTTCGCCAAAATAGGCTTTGACTCCTCTGCAAGGCTGATTTGGTCATTAGGCTCATAATCATCATCATACTCATCGTATTTTGGCAAGCAGTTGAAAGAAGAGGAGTTGTTATATTCATATAGTATATCAGGAGACTGCTCCATCATGTATGGCTGTACGAATATGTCATCTATTTTGTGGCAGGTTTGTTCATGAATGTCATTACTTTCCTCTTGCAAAATAGATGTGTTCTGGTGCTCTAAACATTCCACTTTCATTGTGATCATTTCCTCTAACTTTTGTAACAAGCCATGAAGTTTTTCTTCTTGCTCTGCTTTGCGTCGTTCTTGTCTCATCTTTAGATTTGCGTCCACGTCCACAACTATGTCCTGCACCTGTTTCAAAGTGGACGGGCATCTTTCTCTCAAACGGAACTCGATTTCCGGATCAAAATCTCTTGGGTAATGCAATAGAGCTAAATCAGGGGGAGGTCTAATATTTAAAGGCAAAGAATGATAAATTTGATTGAATCGATCAAAAAATTGTTGAACGGATTCATTTGGATGTCTTTCTAACTGATTATATTCTTCAATGAGCAAGAGGAAATTAAGTTTGATCATCCATCTATCAAGGAAGAGCTTGGAAAACTGCTGAAGATTAGAGATGCTAGACTCAGGAAATGCTTTAAACCAAGTCCTAACTTCGCTTTGCAAAGAAAGGGCAAATAGCCTGATACTAACATCCTCGTCCTCCACTTCAAATATATTAAGATAGTCTTCAAAGGCTTGGATATGATTTTGCGCAGTAATACCATTCTCTCCATCAAATCTTTGAAAATACTCAGAATGATTTTTGGGCAGAGGATTAAGCACGGGAGGCAAAAAAAGAGGCTTATATCTGTCAGGAACCTTATGAGGCACGAGATTATGTACAAGGATTGGCTGAATGGGCTCGATATGAACAAGGATAGAATGATTGGCTTTGACATTTGTTTCCTCCTTGGCTGTATGATGATTTTCAGTGGAATTTAAAGGCTGTTGTTCTAATGTGCAAGGAGGCTTTTCAACAACATTTTCAAAAGGAAAATCATAAAATCTAATTTAAAATCGTTTTTAAAATACAATATACACAACAAAATTTTATGGAAGAGAAAGAACATGACCTCTTGGATAGTAATACAGGTCAAAAGCCTGATCTGCTTGTATATTTCTCTTGGGTTCATTTCTCTAGCGGAGTCTTTATTATGAGGATTGTGTGGAGTCGCCAGGTGGATAAATCAACTTTGACGGGTCTGATCTCTGTCCACCAACACAGATCAGAACTAAATATGCAAGAAGAAACAAAATATTTTGAGATTTTTTTTTTATTTTTTGGGATTTTTCAAAACAAGTTTAAGACTTATTCGAAAGGCACACTGATCCAAAATGGGGATTTAGGGTGATGAACAAAACGATTCAGTTCCCCAGCAGAGTCGCCATTTATGTTAACGCTCAGGTTGTTCCCTTTGACTCCTAAGGGAATACGGCCGAGGTAACCACAAACCAAGCTTTGGACTGCAGGTCCTAGCCTACCAGCAGTCAGAGAGGGCTCTCTCTTTGGGATTTAGCTTTGTTAAAGGGATGATTTTAGGCTAGATATGATGCACATGGGTTTTGTTTGAGTTTGGTGGGATGGTGATCTCAGACAGAACTGGGATGCAAGTGTATAACTATTTTTTCCATTGGGCAATGGAGTCACTGCAAATGTAATTATTGAAAGAGCTTCTTGGTGAAAAGGTAGTGCTACAGAGTAGGATAGGCAAGCTAGAAACAATTTTCAAATCTAGAAATGATGGAATGAAGTCAGGGAATGAAAGGCAATCAAGAATCTTTCATTATACTGGCAGAGGGAAAATGGATGAATATTGTGTAGGAGCAATTAAGGATTCCTAAATAGTATTCAAAATGAGAGAAGTAGAGCAAACATGAGCAGTTAAGAATTCATATTTATGACTAGTCCTGAAGAAAACATAATTAATAACAGAGATTGAACATAAGGTGCATTTAAACAAATCCTATGCTATTCTTCTTCTCTGTTACCAAGATCATGAAACATAGATGAGATTTACAAAATGGAAAACATAAAACCCAGTTTAGTATAACTTATTGTTCCATAGCATGACACAGGAATTCTGTAGCAAGTCCCAGAACATCCAATCCACCTTCAGATCATTCAAACACAGTGACCTTCAATAGCCATTTGTATTAACAGAGCCTGATATGTTATAGCGCAGTTCAAGAAGAGGAAATCATCAACCAACCCACCAACCAACAACCCTTATTACATTGTTCAGGGCTGTATTTATAGGCAAAATATCTACAAAAATAGATCTGATAGAAGATCTGAGGAAATAACTACAATTAACCTAACTTCTCTTGCAAGTAATGTAAATAATATCTATTTAATGCTGCGCTGGGGGCAGCTACTTCAAAAAATGAGGCTATGTGGTGTCCTTTGGTAGCTCTGCTGTTATGCACTGGCCATTTATCATAATTGCGCATTGGTCTCTGCTCCACTACTCTTGAGTGGCTTTGATGGGTATTAACTGTGATCTGAGAGCCTTAATTGGCTTCACCATTTTCTTTGACTTTGATGGAGGCTTTTAATGTTCATCTGCTTTGATATTGTCGATCTGATACTCTTTGTCACTTCATTGATACTTTTTTAATTGAATATGGGCTTTATCTTTCCTCTGATACTCTTTAACACTTGAATCGGGCCACTCTTTCTTTGTTGATCCTCTTGATATGCTCGAAACAGTCAAATCGCCCCTTTTCTTTCCTTTCAAGGCAAAAATAACTGTTGCAAACTGAGGCTTTCCATTTTGGCCCTTTTTTCTTAGCAATGCGCGATTAGTGCTAAGCGCTAATCATGCATCAAAAACTGCCTCAGATTTTCATTCCCGGCCTCCTAAGCAGCGATTTCGCCTTTGCACGCTTTTTCTTGGTGATGACGTCAGCAGTGGGACCCAGTACGGCCGATGACATCAGCATGATGTCAGCGGGGTGACGTGGATGATGATGTCAACATGACATGGTGGCAGGGTGATGACGTCAGCGGGTGACATGGTGCAGGTACAGCACAGTGGCAGGCGACATGGCGGCATCGTCATGCGGTGACGTAGGCAAGAAGGGAGGGCGGTAAGTGGTTTGCGTCAGACTGCTTTTGGTACGGGAGTGGCATGTGTCAGGGGCGGCCCAATGCAATAGGCGGCCGATAGTTGTCCCGGTGTACGACGGTGAAACCGTCGACCATCGGATACTATCGTACCACTATGAAGGGTCGCCCGATATTCATTAGGGCCGTCGGATCTGGGAGGGCCGATCCTACGATGGACGGGAGAGCAACATAATCGGGGTTTAGTGGAAAAGCGCGCCCGATAATGGTTAATTATTAGCGGCTTCGGGTGGTTAAAACCTTAGGTTTACGGGTTAAATGTGCGCTCGGGGTCATGGTTATTCTTTGATCAAATATCAATGAAATCCAAATGTTATGCATGCGCGGGGTGTGGTATAGTTTCATGTGCAGGGGAGGTTTAGTATAGTTATTTATTTAACCAGAGGTTAAACAAAACCCAAGGATAATGAACGCGGAAGGGCTAATACTAAGGCCCCAAATAGATCTAGTATTTCCCGGACTTCATATTTATATAGCTATATTGCTATGGGGTGGGATATTTAATATTTTTTGGTTTTTTATATTGTTTCTTGTAGAATAGGGGTAGGGGAAATGATTGAGGGAGCTAGATAATAGGGTTACAGGTTAATATGAGGTCTTTGGAATGCAAAGGAGGGGATGCATGCTAAGTTTATAGAATGGAAACTTAAGCATAGGGAAATGAATGGATTGTGTAAAGATTAATTTTTACACAAGAAATGTGGCTTCTTTTCACTAAGTCAACTCAGATGTCAACTTGGTTTTTAACAAGTGTTACACTGAAATTTGTCACCATGACTATCTGCAGTTAATATGGCTCCATCAATAGTCATATTATCCTCCTTGTCAAGCCTCATACCTCTGCTCTTCATGTCAAACTTCAAAAAGAGAGAAAGTCACTTAAAAACATGTTTATCTCTGGGTACGCAGGTTCTCTCTACCTTGCCTGCGTGTACGCATCCCAAACACACTATGCTTGCGTACTTGTACGCTCTGTAAGCCAGAGGATGGGTGCGTACCCCTGTAAAGGTCAAAAGGCGCGAGTTTCATCTTTAAAAAGTTACTTGTGGTCACTTCTAGAGCCTTCTAGGAGAGTGTTTGACGTGTATTGAGCGCCTCCAGATGGTTCATGCATCCCTATGATAGAGGAACTTATCCCATCAAGAGAGGAGCTACCCCATCCAAAAGAGGGAGTATCCCTTGATGTTGGAACTAAATAACTTCCTCTAGAACACTATAAATACAGGCATTGAGCCAGAGGAGGGGAGGTTGAAAGCTGAACATTCCAAAGGGTAAATGCTGCTGAAATTAGGACTTCCATTGTAAACTTGTGAGGAGAGATTACCATCCTTTCTTGTTGCCATATTGGAAGTGGGTGAGCTTGTCAAAGTAGAGGAAATCTCTTGTTGGACCCTGGGAGAAGCTTGCACAACACCAAGGCTCAGGTTGTAATGGTTCCTTTTTTGTTTCCTTAATACAAATAAGTCCATTCTTCTCAATGATTTGTTGTTAATGAATTATTTCATGTACTCCTTGGTCTATATGATGAATATGCTTTGTTGTATGAAATATTCAGGTGTTATGTAATCGTTTGACTGTTAGTGTAT